>JACJUY010000942.1:43975-68348 GCA_014220935.1 Platorchestia sp. MABIK
CTGCCCCCTGCACCACACACCTGCCCCCTGCACCACACACCTGCCCCCTGCACCACACACCTGCCCCCTGCACCACACACCTGCCCCCTGCACCACACACCTGCCCTCTGCACCACACACCTACCCTCTGCACCACACACCTGCCTGTGCGTGAGAGTAATATTGTATAGCCCAGCAAAAACCGGCCGTTCGCTATTTCTAACTTCGAGATTCCTGACAGAAATAGATGCTAGTTTTGTTATTTTTAAAACTTGAGAAAAAGGTTACAAGTTTGTAGTGATTTTGTCTCTCGCATCAGTGAGAGGAACAGAAATATTTCATTTTAGTTGGGAGAGAACGCGAGGTCAAAACTTGAGTAGAAGCAGCGCTACTTCACGGCTTGGATCCTGATTGGATTCTGAGAAATTCTGATGGAAGCTGATACTTGGGTTCTGATGAATTTTTAACTTTAATCTCGTGTAATTCTGAACTTGTCTGTACATGTGCGTCTTGCTGTGTGTGTCTGTTCATGTGCGTCTTGCTGTGTGTGTCTGTACATGTGCGTCTTGCTGTGTGTGTCTGTACATGTGCGTCTTGCTGTGTGTGGCTGTACATGTGCGTCTTGCTGTGTGTGTCTGTACATGTGCGTCTTGCTGTGTGTGTCTGTACATGTGCGTCTTGCTGTGCATGTCTGTACATGTGCGTCTTGCTGTGCATGTCTGTACATGTGCGTCTTGCTGTGTGTGTCTGTACATGTGCGTCTTGCTGTGTGTGTCTGTACATGTGCGTCTTGCTGTGCATGTCTGTACATGTGCGTCTTGCTGTGTATGTCTGTACATCTGCGTCTTGCTGTGTATGTCTGTACATGTGCGTCTTGCTGTGCATGTCTGTACATGTGCGTCTTGCTGTGCATGTCTGTACATGTGCGTCTTGCTGTGCATGTCTGTACATGTGCGTCTTGCTGTGCATGTCTGTACATGTGCGTCTTGCTGTGCATGTCTGTACAGGTGCGTCTTGCTGTGCATGTCTGTACATGTGCGTCTTGCTGTACATGTCTGTACAAATCGCAACTGCAGTAGTTGGAGCTACAGCTCTCGTTGTTGGTGTTACAGATGCAGCAATTATTATTGCCGTTAGAGCTGCAGTAACTGTAGTAACAGCTGTGATAGCTGGCGTTACTGTTATAATAAACGTCGTCACAGCTGCAGCAGGTGGCGCTACAGCTGCAGCAGGTAGCGCTACAGCTACAGCAAGTGGCGCCACAGCTGCAGCAGGTGGCGCTACAGCTGCAGCAGGTGGTGCTACAGCTGCAGCAGGTAGCGCTACAGCTGCAGCAGGTGGTGCTACAGCTGCAGCAGGTAGCGCTACAGCTGCAGCAGGTAGCTCTACAGCTGCAGCAAGTGGCGCTACAGCTGTAGCTGGTGGCGCTACAGCTGCAGCAGGTAGCGCTACAGCTGCAGCAAGTGGCGCTACAGCTGCAGCAGGTGGTGCTACAGCTGCAGCAGGTAGCGCTACAGCTGCAGCAGGTAGCTCTACAGCTGCAGCAAGTGGCGCTACAGCTGTAGCAGGTGGCGCTACAGCTGCAGCAGGTAGCGCTACAGCTGCAGCAGGTGGCGCTACAGCTGTAGCAGGTGGCGCTACAGCTGCAGCAGGTGGCGCTACAGCTGTAGCAGGTGGCGCTACAGCTGCAGCAGGTGGCGCTACAGCTGCAGCAGGTGGCGCTACAGCTGCAGCAAGTGGCGCTACAGCTGCAGCAGGTGGCGCTTCAGCTGCAGCAGGTGGCGCTACAGCTGCAGCAGGTAGCGCTACAGCTGCAGCAGGTGGCGCTACAGCTGCAGCAGGTAGCGCTACAGCTGCAGCAAGTTGCGCTACAGCTGCAGCAAGTGGCGCTACAGATGCAGCAGGTGGCGCTACAGCTGCAGCAGGTATCGCTACACCTGCAGCAGGGGGTGCTACAGCTGCAGCAGGTAGCGCTACAGCTGCAGCAGCTGGCGCTACAGCTGCAGCAGGTAGCGCTACAGCTGCAGCAGGTAGCGCTACAGCTGCAGCAGGTAGCGCAACAGCTGCAGCAGATGGCGCTACAGCTGCAGCAGGTGGCGCTACAGCTGCAGCAGGTGGCGCTACAGTTGCAGCAGGTGGCGCTACAGCTGCAGCAGATGGCGCTACAGCTGCAGCAGGTGGCGCTACAGCTGCAGCAGGTAGCGCTACAGCTGCAGCAGGTGGCGCTACAGCTGCAGTAGGTGGTGCTACAGCTGCAGCAGGTAGCACTACAGCTGCAGCAGGTGGCGCTACAGTTGCAGCAGGTGGCGCTACAGCTGCAGCAGATGGCGCTACAGCTGCAGCAGGTGGCGCTACAGCTGCAGCAGGTAGCACTACAGCTGCAGCAGGTGGCGCTACAGTTGCAGCAGGTGGCGCTACAGCTGCAGCAGATGGCGCTACAGCTGCAGCAGGTGGCGCTACAGCTGCAGCAGGTAGCGCTACAGCTGCAGCAGGTGGCGCTACAGCTGCAGTAGGTGGTGCTACAGCTGCAGTAGGTAGCGCTACAGCTGCAGCAGGTGGCGCTACAGCTGCAGCAGGTGGCGCTACAGCTGCAGCAGGTGGTGCTACAGCTGCAGCAGGGGGCGCTACAGCTGCGGCAGGTGGCGCTGCAGTTGCAGCAGGTGGCGCTACAGCTGCAGCAGGGGGCGCTACAGCTGCAGCAGCTGGCGCTACAGCTGCATCAGGTGGCGCTACAGCTGCAGCAGGTGGCGCTACAGCTGCATCAGGTGGCGCTACAGCTGCATCAGGTGGTGCTACAGCTGCAGCAGGTGGCGCTACAGCTGCAGCAGGTGGCGCTACAGCTGCAGCAACGCAGCACACCCGCTCTATGCAGGCAGAGGAGCAGTTCACTTGACAATTCTGGATCAAAACTGAATGGTCTCACGAGACCTACTGATTTGCATACCAAGGATTTATTGGAGATGTGTTTTGCTAAGTGATATCGTAATGATAAAATATTGCTTGTGTTGTTAAAATGAGTTTTTACATAATTTTTACATCCCTACTATTACATCCCTAATTTTTTTTCCTTTTATAGATATTCAGATGTAAGCTCTTCAGTAAATGCGCTCGTTTTGTGTCATTTTCTTGTCTCGTTTGCCATCTGTGGTAAGCGAGAGTAAAATTACTGTCCACACATTAACTTTTTCAGCTTGTCGGTTCAAATAATCTCCTTTATCACTAATCTTTGTACATCTTGGATGAGCATAATATCTGACTTGAAAAATTTTTGGCTCCCTTCGAACACAAAGAGAACTGCCTTCAGTTTCCTTTCATGCTCCGCTTTTTGCACTGCTAGAGTGTACTCTCATCATGAAATTGCGGTTTTTTAAATTTGAAGGTATAGTTCTTTTGAAATTAAGAAAGTAATTTTACGCAAAAATTTAAAATACCTTTACTTCTGCCATCGTTTTCTCATTTTTTGCGGTTAAATAATATTTGAATTAATTTCAGTCATGTATGAATTGCACTTCGAAAACTGAACCTTGCAGTGCTTATGCAATGTCCAGGTATCCTGTATACAGTATGTCCCACAAAAAACCAAACAGAGTATTTGTTTCCCGTATCAGTAATACCATCATAAGAATACCATAAGCATTTAATTTCAAGCAAAAGTATGCGGTATTACGGATTATCACTGATACGGGAAATAATTGGAAGGTAAATATGCAAAGTGGCCTAACCCACAAATCAGAGGTCAAAACTGGAGAGTGGATTTAGTGATAATTTCACCTCATAGCGGCGTAGATGTCTTTCAGGCAGAGTGGCCTAGTTCATAGTTCAGTTACTAGCCAGTAACTTGGCTAGGAAAAGCCAGTTTGGCAACTCTGCGATGAACACCACACCTCTAACTTGAGTGTCCTAAAATTTTGTGTTTTCTGGGTTGGGCCACTCTGCCTATTTGTCCTCCAATTACGGGTATTACTGATTCAGGAAAATAAATACTCGGTTCCGTTTTTGTGGGACATACGGTCCAGTTAGCTCTCAGAGGAGAAAAACGTGTAAGCGCCCGAGCTGAGCGTTAGGTAAGTCTTCTTTTTGTCGAAATGAAATGTTTTTGTTATGTTAAGGACCACCTTTTTTTCGGTGCACTGTTGTCCTATTTTTCAGTACCTTCTACTTTCTTCTTCAACTTTTAACTTGTTTCATAAACTTCTTTCTCAACTTATTGTTTCTGTGCCCCCTCAGAATTGATTCCGCGTTCCCTCATCTCCATACTAATTGGTACCTTCCTAATTCCTCTCTAAGGAACGATTTTTTTAGCTGTTATGGGAAGCTTAAAACTAGCAGATAATCTAATCGAAACCAGCATACAGGGTGGCGGTAGGCTCGGACGTGCCAACCAAAGCAGCAGGGAATTTTGCATGATTTTGTGGAGGATTTAATACGGCATACTTTTAGGTGGAGTAAAACATGGTTGGATATACGCCTATGCAAAAATTCCCGCAATATTTTGTCAATAGGATTGTGAACCCAACATATCCAAATCGATTTTAATCTTCTTGCACTTATCCAATCATATTCCAAGCTCATCCAGGATCCATGACAAATAGTCACCGTTATTTTGTAACTTGAATCACCTACAGGTATATAACCTATCCTACGCTAACTTAAGGTAACCAAACTTATTTTATCTTAACCAAACGTATTTTATCTTAACCAAACGTATTGTAACCTAACCTATTCTAACTTAACCTCACCTGACTTATCCGAGCGTAACTTAAACTAACATTACGCTTCTTAACCTAACCGTAATTTTGTTCTTACCCAAAGACAGTCTACTTCAGAATGACTTTCCGCTCAGGGAAAGTGAAATCATTGGAAATTCGGCCGCTGATAAATATATTTAAACTTTTTTATTGCGTTGCTACGGATCATGATAACTCGAATATTTTTATTATATTGTAAAATCACACGAGCACGTGGCGATGTGCATAATACACAATAATCGTATCTTTGATACGTACTTTCTCAGTCGCAGGAGCGTGTTTCCCCACAGAATTACTGGACGCGTGATTTTTGGAAGTATTGGAAGCGCAATAATAAAAGCACGCGCCGCAACGCATAATGAAAATTATCGTATCTCTGATACGAACTTTCTCAGTTGCAAGGGGATATTTTCCCAATGAAATTATTGGAAGAGAAATTTTTGTCTCTGTGATTATTGGAAGTTGAGATAGGTAGGTACGGGCGTATAAATAAATTATTTCCATCATGCTAAATGATGCTACGTTCAACGTGACAGGCGGACCAGAGGCCAGATTTTTAAACAACTGACATTGTTATAGCGGTACAGCTGGTTACGATAGTAGTTCTGTCTACTTGGCTACGCAATGTGTGATGTTCATTTGGGTCAAAATGATTGATCTTAAAAATTTTTTGACTACAAATAAAATAATGCAGTCTCAAAAATTCTGATATGGCCAAATCAACAGAAGAACTTTCAATCGTGTATGGCTGCTCTAACTTCAGACGTCTGCAAGCGAGCTGGGTGCGCCATATATATATATACATATATTTATAAAACCCGAACTTGGAAATTGAACATCAATAACTCAGGGAAGAAATAATTTAGTTTTCGCAATTAGAAGCAGCAGCGACAGGTGACATTTGGACGGCATGCAGTGAATTTTTTCAAGAAAAAAAAATTAAATTTAACATTTCAGTTTTATACGTGTTTCTTCGTATTTACCTCTGAAAAATTTCCGGTGGGCTATTATAGTACTGCAAATAAAGCATTTTTATTCCGAGACGCTAGTCATTTAAATGTTCGAAACCAAATAAGAACTCCTCTTCGTCTGAGGCTCGAGTTTCATTGCACTCGACACTGCTCTCCATTACTTCTGTACTATACAGTATATGTCTTACAAAAACCCGAACTGAGTATTTATTTTCCAGTATCAGTAATACCAT
Source organism: Platorchestia sp. MABIK (assembly GCA_014220935.1). Taxonomy (NCBI): domain Eukaryota; kingdom Metazoa; phylum Arthropoda; class Malacostraca; order Amphipoda; family Talitridae; genus Platorchestia; species Platorchestia sp. MABIK. The sequence goes on from JACJUY010000942.1 coordinate 49,907, forward strand.
CAAAAGAATACCATATGCATTTGATTTCACGCTAAATTATGCGGTATTACTGATTACTACTGATACGGGAAATAATTACGATTATTACTGAGACCGGAAAATTAATATTCGGTTCGGGTTTTTGTGGGTCATACGTTTGTGTTGTGATTAGTCTCGAATTATATTTTAGGTCACAGCTCGATATTCCGATCATTACGCTTGTTCACAACGGAGCAGCACAACATGTACTTGTAATATCACCGGGCGCTGCTCAGATATTCTCCCAAAAATGAGGGAACAAAATCCCCCAACAAATTCTTTCACCACCTCTTCGTTTTTTCTCCTGCGCATTTACGCATAGTTTTCCATGGCATGAGGAACATATGAGAGAAATTATTAGGTCTCTTTTTTACAATCTATCTGTTAAGTACAGGCACGTGAAACGATTGTTCCGTCATTAAACTATTTCTGTCACACAGTGTCCCATTTCATTGTTTACTTATATTGCTCACACACCTTATTCTTCGCATGCGCTCAGAGAAATTTTGAGACACGTTGTGTGTGCCAAACGGTTGTACTGTTACATCTTGGTACATCTCAGTGTATCATCTCTCACCACATGTTCCAGCGATCAGGAGAGTTAAATAGCATATTCACGTTTCATATGGTTGCAAATTTTTCGTTAAAAAAATAGCAGTATTTAAAATTAGTGGAAAAATAGGATGTTCTTCTGCAATCTAAAAATCGTCGCTATTGTTCATCCAAATTTTTAGACATTGTCAGTTATTCCGCGTATTCACCGGCTAGTTTGAGAGAGTGAAACAATTACCTGAAATTGCGTAGACTTATGCTAAGTGCGTCATAGTTGGCACACTTGTGTGCGTGTCGTATCAACCCATGACCTACGAAAATCTTTCATAATAATTCGATTAATGTTATGCATCGATGATACACTTTTGTGTGGCTGTTTTGTGACAAGTAAACACAGATCTGTGTGTCTGTTTTGCAACACAATAATTCTTCTTCTTCTTGGTGTCTAAGCCTCAAGTGCTGGTAAATAAACAGTAAATAAATGTACAGTACAAACATCATAACAACCACTTTTATTTTTTAATGTACTTCGTCCTAAGCAATCCAAATTGATTTCAAATGTCAAATAAAATGAAGATATACATAAATTTTCAATGATCAACCTGTTTAAAAAAAGTAAGATAAAATACTGTTGCTACCACAATTGTTTGGTCAATAACTCAATAGAAAATAATATTCCCGGGATAGGTCCCGTAAACACCTGCCAATTCCTACAACTGAAAGGGAAAGAAAAACAATTTATTTCTATTAAAGATGAGACATAAAACATCATTGATTTTTAAAGTGTTTCAACATATGAAACCCTTAGTTGATAAATCATCAGCATGAGTGTCGTGATACCCATGTTGATAGTAGAAACAAATGATAGAGAGAAAGGTAAATGAAGCCAAAAGCGTAGAGACAGAACTTTCTGGATTCATTAGTTTGCTGCAATGTGGGTGGAGGCTAGACGTCGTTTGGAGGCGTGAAGTCGATCAAGTTCATTACATGTACTTCTGGCTGCTGCTTCCACAGCTCGTCCAATTACTTGAAATTTTCGTCTGTATTTCGGTACAGTTTACTTCATATTTGTGCTTCAAAATCTCCTTTTATCAGGACAATTATATCAAAGTCGGGAAACTGAACGTCATAGCGACGACGTTCAGACGTCTTCGCATGGCAGTCTAAATTTTTCGCTGTTGCATCTTATGGTTTTAGCCGCCCTTTGCAAAAACTGTACTTAAAAATACGGATGCCCCAGCGAAAATGTTAAACTTTGTTTTACTGCAATTACATCATAAAAAATAATTCATTCGTATTCTATCTGCCTTGCTCCTTTTGACGATTCTTCTCTGCGTCTTCCGACGTGTTAGAAGCTTTGAAATTTTGTGTATTGATCGGTTGAGCTGCCCTGCCAAATTTGCCACAGACAATACAGTTTTTTTGTTCTGCATTAGCTTTCTACTGCGGTGAAAGGACATTGTTTACTCCTTCAAGTTTTTCCATTACCTTGAAGAGGTTTTCTTAACACTTTGGTCACAACGTGAGCCGCCAGTGTACACGGAGGTAATTTTCATAATGCTGCTCACCGGCCAGTAGTCACAAACTCAATTTTCATGAAAACAGTCCTTGATAAAAGCTAAATCAAGGCACGATCCTGTTAATGTTTATTATTTCTAAAATTGCATGCCATAAGTGACTTGAAATTTGTGTTGAATATTTTATCTCCATGCCGTTGAACCCATCGCCGTCAACGTGTAAAAAAACAGCCGAAAATATGTAACACTAAAGAACCGTAGGAAATCTATGTCAAAAAAACTTCCATCAGAAAACCCTGTTTTTACGAATATAAAAGTACGGACTTTCCGAAACTGTTTTCGAAATTAGGTCCTGCACAGTAGACTTCATTGCAGTTAGCCATCAGCCATATCATAACGAAATAAATTTTTTAACATAATTATCTCTTAATGTAATTCTTTAATCTGATATATTCAAAACGAGTTTTATTTGAAGGGCCAAATGTTCAAATAATTATGCTTACTAGCGTTCGTATTCACTTCCATTCATTACTATAGCAACAAGTGCAGACCCTCATTATACTGGGTAGGCAGACATGGCCTGATACCAATTTGACTTCGGACTAGAAAATAAATTACACTGTAATAACTTGGGTGAGCTGCGGCCAAGGTTAAGGCCACATCTACGAAACCGAGTTCGCTCGTTTTCTTTTTTGAATTATGAGTTTTCTGTAAAAAAAACACGTCCAAATGACCGAAAAATGATCAAAAATGATCATAGACATCGTGAGAGATCAAAAAAGTGGTCTATGTCAATAGGAATCTATTTCATGAACCTGAGAAACCATGTCTACCATCCTGTTCAAGATGTAGTAGGATAGGTCAGTTTGACAGAAATTGAAGTCACCATGGGTACCATATGTATGTAATTTTAGGGATAGTAACATTAATTCAGAGAGCTTTTGAAATGTTTTCATTTTAAAAATTGTTCCATTTAGAAAAAAATATTTTCTCAAGCATTTTTGTTCACATAATTACGCGCAAAACCTTTTTACTAAGGAGTTACGAAAATTTTGGGGAGAAAGTTCACTACGAAGCAAAGAGTTCTCACCTTGCCGAGGCTCAGTTGGTATTTTCAGCTACCTTTTATAGGAACTCGTACTGAGACAATAAAATCTAATTAAGAGGTCTTCTCCGCAAGTAAGTTTTTGTGTGTACATCAAAACTGAAAGGAAAATCGTGTCATACTGTAAACGAAAGGATGTTCCAGATGTGATGTTGCGCATCTTAGTGGTATATACGTGTGACCGCTGTGATGTGGGACCATGGCAACAGAGACTGAAGTGACCATGGTTACCATCCTGTTTAAGCAGCAGTATGAATACATAAGGTGAGTTTAACAGAGACTGAAGTTAGTATGGTAACCATCCTGTTTAAGCTGCAGTTTAAATATGTAAGGTCAGTTTAACAGAGACTGAAGTGACCATGGTTACCATCCTGTTTAAGCTGAAGTTTAAATACATAAGGGGAGTTTAACAGAGACTGAAGTTACCATGGTTACCCTCCGGTTCAAGCATCAGTATGAATATATGAGGTCAGTTTAACAGAGACAAGTCTGCCAAGACGCGTAGATCGTGCAGAGTACACACTGATGGTGTGTTGCAAGTGCGCGAGGTGCCGACCAGAGCTCATGTTACTTTAAGATTTTCACAAAAAACCCACCCACATACACAAAAAACTGAGTTGATATACACAAAAAAATGTGTTCATACCAGAATATTGGAACAGTGGATAATTCAAAAGCATCAGATGCTAGTTGCGTAGCGTATCTGAGGACAAAAATCTAAAACGTTTTCCAGCAGCAATGTTCAACTGCCAAGTTGGGGCTCACAAATGCGAAATCATTTTCTAAAATTCTTTGAGCGTTGGTTGTTTGTATATGTTAGGCAGCAACTGATGCGTCAGATATTTGTTAGTCTTAAGCGCTGAACTATTTGCTTATTCACGAGCTAGGAGCTACCCTCTGAATTACCTAACTCTCATTCGCTTATCTGCTTCAGTGCGAATAAAAATACATAATGGAGCAGGCATTCATGCATACATTATTTGAATTAAAAGGATAAACATTACAATATGTGCATCAGTAACACGAAAATATTCATTTGCAGATTGATGCGTCACTAAAACAACAACGGGGCTTGAGAACCAGCTCCCCTCAAGGAACAAGTGCTGGAAATCATTTATCCCAACTGATTAAACTCTTTTAAAGAACAATAATTATTGTTCTGGAAGAATGGAACGCAAGCCCATTGCCATATCACAGTTTACAATCGTTAAAAATATTCCCAGCGATGAAGCTATTTCAGGCAACTTATTCAAAATTTAATTTTAAACCAAGAAAATGAATTTGATCCAGGAATGGCAAGCTGTATTTTTTTCAAAACTACGCCGAATATTTTTCCCCAAGTATCGAGAGAAATACACTCTCTATTGAACCGCCTAATATTTCTGCAGATCTTAATTGGGTTTTTCTTGAAAGTGCTCACCATTTTTGTTTTTAATTCCGGAGGGAACGCCGACACAAAATTACTTGGGGGAAATTACTGCGGGCGTAGAATTATGACGGAGTCGTTCTGGTGCCCACGGAGCAGAGAAATGAAAGTTTCTCTGCTCAACTTACTCAGTACCAAATAATAGACGTTTTTATCGCCAGGTAACGCTCTCAGCAAGAATTTCGTAGCGAGCGTTTAGTGATTATGTTCCGAGCTGCTTCAGTGAAGGGAATACCTCAAATTTCTTTAGTGTAGGAAATATTTCAGGCTTCATCAGCAAAATAATTTATTCAAGTTTCTTCGGCTCAACATTTGCTGCTTTTCAAATTAAATTTGAGTCAGGCGCATTTGAGCTGAAGAAATGATTCACGCTAAATTAGCGTGTATTATTCAGATGTCTTTAGATCAAACAATTCAAACTGCATCAGCTTAGAAAATAAGTGAGGCTCATTCGGCTTCCATAGTTCAGGTATTGTTAGCTGAAGAAAGAATTCAGGTTTCTTCCGTCACATAAATAATTGAGTCTCCTCCAGCCCAGGAAATGGTTCGGTCAACGCCAATGAGCAAGAGGTTAAATTATCCATGTTCCTGATTTATAAACGTGGCAGAATACTTCAATTTTATTTAACGTGTCAGTTCCTAGTGCAGTGTTTACCGGTTAAAAGTTAAAAACAAGCTCTTGGAAACGTTGATTTAGTTAGAGTATGTTCATGACATTATTGAGGGCTGTGGAACAAAGCTTATTCTTTTGGTAGCGAAAAGAAAATCTGCATGGCTGACTGAGCGAAGGGAAAGTCGAACGTGCAGATTGAATTGCGAAATTCGGCTCGAGCTGCAACGCCAGAATGGAAACCAACGTCAGGCTGAAGTTTGCGCGGCGCAAAATGCAAAAATATAGATTCCACCACTTCTATGACTCGATTTTTCCTAAGTGGGGCCGACAAGGATACGCGCTCAAGCGAAACGCCTTCGAAAAAATCTCTCCAGAAGACACATGCAACATTTCGGCTCGTTTTCTTTGACCCCTCTAGGGAATACAGCTATTGCATCTATGGCAATTAGCATTCTCAAGGGGAAGATGTGAGTTTTAGTTTTTATAGAAGTAAAACAGATTTTTTGCTTTGTTCTTTTTTATTCGGTTCACTGTTGTCCGGTTTATCAGCACTTACTGCTTTTTAAACTTTTATGTTGTTCCTTAGCCTTACTTCCTAACTGGAGGTTTCTGTACTATTTCTATATCTTGTTTATATATCTATATTCCCCGTTTTTATACTACAACTCTATGCTAAATTGTGCCATCCACCTTCCCCTCTTCGGAGGACATGTGTTGTGGTTAGGGAAGCCTTAACTAACATGTAATCTAATCTAGCATTTTCCGATTCGCAATGAAGTCCAATGAGCTTTGTTAGTCGGCAAATTTGGCTCGGTCGATAAAAGGTTACAGAGAACCATAACATTTATCTCTGTTGGGAGGCCATGACTGCACGCGGACTAATTAGCTTTGCTTTTTAACTCCCTCATTCTTAAGGTCTCGTTATAGCCTTTCAAGTCATCGACTTTCCCGCTCTAACCCACCAGCTGAGCTCTCTCGTTTGTTCATCCTTCATCCAACAAGTGAGACGGCAACGTTGCGTCCATACGGTAATATCTATGATTTGAAAATCACCGCTTGCCTTTTAGATGACATTTCGAAGGTATAGTTGGGTATGAAAATAATTTCTTTCCTCTTGAAAGGCAAATTTCGTAAGTGTGACGGCTTACTCTTCCATAAAAAAGAGTAAATTGAAGTACATAGAAACGAACTGTGCTTTGCCTTTAGTTAAAAGCTCGGTTTTAAGTTAAAGACTTCAACTAAATATTCTGTTTAAACCACAGCCGCGTTGGGGGAAAACATATCTGAAACAGTCGACATGTGTACTGATTACCGTCTTTACTTGTAATAAGTTTTCTTCATCTGCTTACGGTCTGTATCTGTTTTGGAGTACACTCGAACAACTCCTGGGCGCGATCCAAAAGAATCTCCAGCCATTCATTAAGTGGGATTCGAGTCAACTTCAGTTCAGATGATGGACTAGGGCACCGATTTGCAGCTCATCTCTCCACCACGCCACGCAAGAACTCTATTATATTGTCTGGAAAAACCTGTCCAGATGTTCGCCGTCATTTCTGAGCTCGTCACGCCAATCTTCCTCATCTTCATAAGCTCTTCTGATCCGTTCATTGCCATCTTGGAAGAGACCCTCTCTCTCATGCAACGAGATGGGGCTGGGATGCAAATGAACTTGGTCTTCTAAAATACTCATACATAACTGCTGTTCTTGACTCTCCTTTTTAGGGTGGTAATTTTATGAGTGCGCGATGTGAGTTTTGAAATTTTCTATGACTCTTGCGCAACGCTTAATTGACTATTTAAAGTGGTGAGAATGGAATCAAACTTATAGCCGCTTCCAGGCAGCAACATTCCATGTGTCTGAAAAACGTGGTAACTTAATTCGTCGTAGTGTGCTGGTTTATTCCATCGATCCATTGCCAAGATTTCGCTGGCTGTTCACCAATTCCGTCTGTTTGCAAATGTGAAAGAAATTTCGCAAACGGGCACCGGCTCGACAGTTATCAATTACATTTCACTGCGAACTTTCATCAACCTTTTACCGTCAGAATGAATTTGTAAGCTTGTGTTAACAATTCTATTATCACGTTAGTTTTTAACAATTTTTAACTTTTCTAAAATCACATTTTAGTTCATCGGAAATCTTAAAAAGGACAACTCTAGAGTAAATATATGAGCATGCTGAGTAAAAAACGACGTTTCGACCTCCTACTGTGGTCATCATCAAGGTATTTCTGCAAAACAACAAAAGACATAACTTACTAAACCTGAACGTACAAAGTCAGAGTATCTGTCATCTATACTAAGTAATTACAAACAGAAATTTTGAGCAGTTCATGGTAAAATTTAGGAAGCTAGTTTGATAAACGGAGCAGACTAGAAGAGGGAAGTGCTCTGGACGAAGCTTGGAATGAGACTGATGGCGTGAGTTCTTGACGATGCCTAAGTACCCTCCTGTTCTCGGCATGCTTCTTCATGTGAACAAGTTTAGGTAGTTAGAAAATTCGTTGTACTTTACATTTATTATCGGTGCATGTTTTCTGATTTCTAAGGCTTCTGCAATTTTTACTGATGCAGTGTCGGAGTAGGTGTGCATTATGCTGAAAGCTGGAAGAAATGCATCCAAGTTGGGTGATTCTTTCTGAAGTGTTTGAAGATGCTGCTGGAGGAATACAACTTGGAAGCATTTCTTCCAGCTCTCAGCATAATGCACACCTCATTGAAGACTCATTGAAGAATTTCTAAATTTACGCAGTTACACTACGCGCTATGGCGTGTAGCTTCGCAAAGTCGACTTAAAAAAACTTACGCTGCCAGCTTTGCTGCTACGTCGATGATGTAAACTGGTTGAATATTTGCCTCTTCAGGAAAGACTGGGTCCACAAATCACAAAAGCTGACGGTCACAGCACAGAGCAATAGCCACGACAGCTCTCGTCATGGCGGTTTGCTGTGGCCAATGCTGCAAGGATCTAATACGTCGATTGAAAAATTCAGCCAAGATTATTCAGTTCTGCAGATTGGTGCATGTTCAATATTGGGACATTTTTATCGCGGTTTCTTTACATGAGTGGTTATTGGGAAATCATACGATCACATCAATGCATGTACTTGTGAGTTCCAGCGACGCACACTGCCTGGTCATGAAGATGGAAGAGATTGGCCTCACAGTGCGCTGGATCATCTCATGGGGACCGTGAACTCTGTTTTTAAAATGCGTAGAAACCTTTTTAAGGGCTTTAGTAGAAATGATTCTGTAGATCAATGCACGAGTATAAAAGTACAATTGGTACAAACCTTGCGTCAAGTGAATATGTTGTGATGAGGTGTTGGTGGAGGATGGTTGAGTGTTGAGGTGTTGTTGTGTGATGTGTTGTGTGGTATGGGGTAATGTGTTGTTGTATTGCGTGGTGTGATGTTGTGTGGTAAGATGTGGTGTGGGCTGGTGTAGTTGAAAACAATTTCTTTTCCACCTGATATCTCCTCAAAAAAAAACTCCAATTTTTCCCATTGCTATTGAATGTTCATTTCGCAATGCCTGCATTTCTTCGAAACTGCGCCCCACAGCACTGGCCAATCAGTGAACGTTTTCCGTACAAACGAATTCAAAGCTTTCTCCGAGATAAAATGTCATTTTTTACTGCTATAAAATAAGCGGTGACGAAGAAGTATAGTAGATTTTCACACACCAAAATTACAATGGAAAAAATGTTTCCATACTAGATTCATTCAACGAAGAACATCAATGTTTTGGAGAAATTGTTTTTCTGATGGCTTTTGAAGTCCGAAAAGCGTAGGAAATTCACATAGTTGAAATTTGTTGAGGCATGTTGATTTATTGATTCACTGTGTAATGGCTTTAGTAAACACGGAAGCGAAGAGTAGAACTAAGAAGTCGTTTCTCTCCCGTTGAAATGAGGATCTTGTTGTTCACCTTCAGTGTGTGGGGCCGCAGTGCGGTGAAATTAGTGGTTCAGTTCGTGGTGGCAGTAATGCACGACCTGAGGCATGAAATTAATTAATGACACTCATTCCCGGCCTAATGGAAGGCGATTATTCATCTTGTAACGCCACGACATCCTCGCTGCGATTTAATTATCCCCGCTCGCCATCGTGGCTTTCGAGTTCCAGTGGTAACGGAATTAGCGAGCCAAAATTACCGCGAATTCCAGAACTATTTATAGGCACCGAAAGCTATAAATGACGCGATTTAATGGCGGGCCCTTTGAGGGATCAAGTCCGTAGATCTGCCAAAAGCTCTAACTGGTGGGATCCAGCACACGAGTTGCGAATACTGCCGCGATAAATTTGGGGTGATGAGCACGCTCGATTTCGAAATTCTTTTCGTTCTTTGGGTATCTACTTCAAGGCGTCAATCTTATTTGAGTATTCTGAAATTTCTCGATTTGTGTGGAAGGTATTTTAAAGTTCTTTGCTTGAATTTGACGCATATTTATTTTTTCCTAATCAGTGGGTCAGAAGTTAACACTGCACTCATATAATCGTGAACATTTCAAGGATCGAGAATCTGTGCTGCGGGTGTACCGAAAATGCAATTTTACGTGATTGAAGAAGAGCACTTACGCATTCATCATATCCGGTGAAGTTCCTTTCATGTGCGTCGACCCTCACTCCTCATCTGCATTTGCAACATTTGCACTGTCAAATATAGCACATTACTGCCTCCAATATCGGGCAGCGACCACGACGATGTCCACATCACAGACACACACGACCCGCACCTCCCACCACAACCACCACAACCACTTTATTGCTCGCTCCCTCCTCCCGGCGGTCGGCTGGATTCATTAGAAGGGCTCGCCGTTTTCTGCCGACGTAGCGGCGTGTTAAAAGCCGCCTTGTATTTCGCAGAATTGCGAGTGCTAAGCTGCTTTGGACTCGTCTTAGGGAACTAAATTGAAACGTAAACTTGGTCGTGGCATTGCTGGTGTGCGTATCAGCGCCTTGTCTTTGCTTTATTTTCCGTCAGCTTGCAAAATGACCAGAAAGTTTTTTGCGAGTTGAAAAGTAACCTCGGCCGGCAAAATCCCCCTTCATGAGCAGCGACCGCCCCCGATTTAGCGAGAAGCTTCCTCCAGAACTCTTAAGAAGACGCTCAAAAAAAAGAGAGATTGTTAATTAAAGAAAACTAATTCTTTTGTGGTCATTTCTACCGCTAGAGAGACCTAATAAATTCGTACTGCGTGAGATGAATGGTTCAAAATAGACATGGGTAAATCTGTTGGATTATTAAACATTTACGAGACGGTTACTATTTTATGATCGTGTTTCTGCTAGACTGATCAAAACTTTCATGATATCAATACAGTTCTTTAGCATTCGTACAGAATGGAAGGTGCTCGCTTTTGATTGCAAGTTCTGTTGTACTCCAATCACGCGTGGACTAGCTCTGGATGCTCTCACCTCGTGAAGATTCGATTCCAGGACTTCCAGTTGACTGCGATGTTATGGTAGCTCTTACTTGCAAGGCGCTGTGGGCGCCGCGACTTTTGGCCGAATTACCCCCTTTATCTACACGTATGTGGGGCTCTGCAGCTGGGCTCTTCGCTTTTCAATAGGCAGCAAAACTGTTCACAAAATCCTAGACATTCATCAGGACTTTGAAACTGAAACGAGCGCTCTGCAATTCGGCCGGCCAAATTTAGATTGCGCTCAGTTATTGCCAGTGGGAGCGAACGTTGCTTCTGCCTGCTGACCGAGCGCTAGGCTTATTGCCTCGGATAGGCTTATTGCCTCGGATAACAAATGCTCATTGGTACGTGTAATGTCTTCGCCTTTACGGAAAATTTTCGGGATGACACAAACGATCATTCTCGTCACACATTTGATGAATTATTGGAGCATTCATTGTCATTGTATCTCCGCGAAATTCAAGAGATCACTGACACGTGCTGGCTTTTCTCTTTCGTGTTGCATACAATAGTCAATTATCTTTAGTTCTTTGTCAAATGAATGAAGAAGTTAGAGTGTATTCTTTTCTTATACGATCAACGCATTTTCTTAATTTCCCATCGTGGAATATTAGTTTGCGGTCGTAATACCAAAACCTATTTCGCTGAGAAGGAAGCAGAATGAATGCACTCTTGACATGTCTAAATCTTCATAACATATGACCCTAACTCGCCAGCCATTGCTTAGCATGATTAATTCCATTTTTTCTTAAGAGGTTCTGCTGCTGAGACGCAAAGCAGGAAATTGCGAGGTAGACTAAGTTTATCTTTCTTCTTCCTCTCCTACAGTCTTCTTAACTCGGAGTGAAATTACGCGCGTTCCTCAATGGAGTAACTACGAGTGCTTGTTTGTACTACCGTGCATGCATACGGAAATAACAAGTTTGCGGTTAGGGTTTTAGCAAGAAAATGTTTGTTTTAAATAAGAAAAAAAGAGACTGTGCACTTTAAAGGTATTATAAATCAACGTATCATCTTTTTTTTTGAATCCAGGTTGTGTCTTTTCAAACTCTGAGTAGATCATCTAAAGAATTACATTCTCAAGTTTTTTCATGTTTCTGCGCAACCACTGGCATGGCTATTGTGACACCTGTAATGATGTGTTTCCCGATTAAAGAGTTCTAAGATTTTCATGCTGAGCCTCTCACAGGGATACAACTATTGTATCTGAGGGATCTGACTCTCGTACGTGGAAAATGTGTGGTCCCGAGCTCAAAATCAGGTTGATCCATTTATCGCTGATATATAGTAAAATATATATTTTTCAGTTTTGTTGCGGACCATCTTTCTCCAGTTCGCTGCTGTCCATTTTTCAGCTGCAATTACTTTCTTCTGCTGCTTTTATCTTGTTTCTTAAACTTCCTTCTTAACTTGTCGTTTCAATGTGCAGGGGACCTTCAGTGGGGCACACGTTGTGCATAGATTCTCACTTACTTCAATTTTTTATTAAATCGTGGCTTCCTCCTTTCCCTCTTGGGAACACCTCTGTTGTGGAGGGTGAGGGTAAAGCTAACTGATACAGATAATATAATATTCATTTTGAAAAATCCTATTAATTCAATGTTGTAATACATTCTATGTCTCAGCTCGATTGGGAACAAACGGTTTTTCCCTTTTCTTTTCAGGTGTTGGATAAATTCGATTGTTGTGATTGCAAAATACTGTAGATCATTTGTTATTGGCTGATTTGAACTATTATAACATATTCCGACCTACATTTTACTCCTGTTTGAGAAAAAATACCAGCTGAAATTTCATTACCAGGCTCAAAAACTTGACGCAATTTAACAAGTTTGGAACCTAAAATTGTATTTCAAACATACGCTGCTTATCAGTTACATCTTACGTGCATTAAATTAACTCTGATAAACTTTGCCGCCAAATTTTAAGTTTCAATCTTACTCGCTGATTTGCTAAAGTGAAATCTTGCGCCGGCAACAACTTTAAACTTACTTTAATGATCTGAAGTATTTTTTATTTCTCTATCACAGTGTTGGAAAATGTATCAGACACGACATAGCTTTAAAATGAATGTTATGGCAGACAATTCAACTCATTTTTTCAATTTATGAATATATTTGTTCGCGTGTTTTTCAGATAACCGCTGATGATGACTTTAGCAGTCGAAACGTTTGTTTTTAACAGAAATGTATTTTACAGCGATTGTCTTTGTTATAACATTCATTTTGAAACTAGTGTTGAGAAATTCATGGCCAAATTTTCCTTACATCCTATATAATATTTGTGAAGGCTTCAAACGCAACTGACGAAGGACTGAGATGTTCTACACTTTTTATGCGTGTGGTAGAATCGGAGTTAGGTTATGCTTCTAAATTTACATGAAAAACTTGTGACCAAAGTATTTTTTCCTAAAATTAATAGTTTCAAAATTAATGTATACTTGTAAATACAAACTTTCATTGCATCATGTAACGACACTCTACTCACCTTAATTCTCTTCTCACGTTTGAAATTTATGTTATTCAAACAGATCCAAACGGCGTCTCAGAACTTCGGAAATACGAGATCCATCTAGATGTACTGGCTCCTGTATGGTTAATGTTGGGTGCCGGACTGTTTAGCAGACAATGAACCTTCTGTATTCCACCCTCTCTCATTTGATGAGTGTATGGGCTACCGCTCAGGTTGAGCCAAATGCTGAAAACCTTTGCGATTTAGCGGACAGTGTTCACACTACAGTTACCATGAGTCAGTGTCAAGTAACGCTATTGTATGAGAAAGTAGTCATTTCATAAAGTCTTAATTTGATCCACATCAGTGTTTGAATCATTTGGTATTCGTCCAACAATAGTTGGGGAGTGTTTTATTTCGTTGACTTTATCCGCTTATATTAGCGAACCTAATTCAGTTGACCTGCACACCTCTCGTTTGTCCAATCATTCGGAGCCCTGACAGGCTTCTATTTTTCTCCTTTCATCACCCATCGAAGCTCCCCTCAGGAGGATACAAATATTGTATCTATGGGAATTGGCGCTCCCAGGGGGACTATGTGAGGGCCCGAGCTAAAGGTTAGGTAGGCCTCCTTTTTGTTGAAATAAAATAAGTTTTTGTTCTGTTACGGACCATCTTTTTTCGGTTCACTGCTGTCCTGTTTTTTCAACACCTACTACTTTCTTCTTCAACTTTGATTTTGTTTCATAAACTTCTTTCTCATCTTACTGTTTCTATGCCCTTTCTGCATAGATTCCACGTTCCCTAAACTCCATCCTAAATGGTGCCTTCCTCTTTCCTCTCTTTGGATCGCCTTTCTAGCGGATAGGGAGGCTTAAACTAACTAATAATCTAATCTAATCTAATAACCCATCGAAGCTCATCAATCCTCCACACTTGCATTATTTGCGCATCATTATCTTCACCCTCCCTAATTTTTTTAAACCTACCCTGCTTTCTTCTCCGACACAACCTGTATTAAATTCTTGGTTTTAACTTTCCTGAATGTTTCATCCCGCCTCTCGTTTTTCCCACTTCTCGTCTGTATTCACACGCCAGTCGATTGCCTGCGCCGGGGAGAGAATCTTTGGCCTTCACTCCTCATCCCCCAACATTTGGAGCAGTTCTCCAGTTCCTAATAAGCTTCAACTGGAGGCAGGTAATATGAAGTCATTGAACACAATAGAGTAATTAACCTTGCTTTCATTCAATACGGGCCGAAATTTGGTAATACTGATTGGATTTTTCCAGTGTCATTTTCTGTTCTGACGGGTGAAATTTCTGAAATTTGTGAAATTGTGAAATTTCTCTTGAGATGAAAGTTTTTTCACCCATAGGTGACCTAGCCAAACTGACGTGCTGTAACACGTGCTATAAAACTCACATGCTATTAAACTCACATGGCACCACCCATGTGCTCTAACACATGCCAACACTCACGAGTTATAACACTCACATCATAACACTCACGTGCTAAGAAGATGAAAATTACGCACGATAATACACGAGTGTATTATTTTTGTATGGTTTTTATTTTTTGCTATTGATGCATCCATGAACTTGCTGAAAGAATATCTTTCATTCACCTAAAATATTCAAGTCATTCGCTGTATTTTTATCGTAAGAATTAAAGTTCTCCATGCTCGGGCAGCCAAAATTTGTCAACGGAAACAATTTGAAAAACAGACTCGGATGCTCTACGTGCTGCTGCATTCCTTATCCATATGATATGCAGATCCTTGGTAGAACTGTTCTTTAGCATATGAATTTTTGTGATTCGCTGGAGCAATTTACCATTTATCTGCAGATGCATCAGAAGTGGCGCTCCTGCGCCGTTCCTGAGCGCAAGCTCGTGCGTGATCTCTTCTTATTGCAGCGAGGCTGAAGCAATTCCATCAGCGCAAACGTGAAGCAAACGCTCCCTAATTTGGGCCGCATGCGAACATCTAGAGTTGAATGCGCCCAACAAAAGGCAGATGCCAACTGGGCTTTCCTTCGAAGACTGCTTTTGTGATTTGCTTCGGTCCAATGAAAGAGCAAAGGCACGTTTCCATTGTAAACCGCTGAACTATCGAGTATTGGCCGCACCGGCTTATCTGGTGGCAAAGTCGCAGCGCAGGGACCCTCGAGCGGCCATGGAAGCGGATTGCAGTCCGCCTATTGGTGTTTGATTACCTCCCATAGAGCTGCCTTGATCAAATTAGTGTGCCAGTTTTGCGATCTGCCGCCGCTGGTGTAGTGTATTTCTTTCAAATTCTGACGTTAGTGTGTTGACACTCCCACCGTTGCTAAATGACTGCGCGCACATCGTAGGAAATTTGGATATATATATATTGCGCTGTAGGCAACTGTGTACTGCGTAGCTGCAATCGTTCTGTGGAGCGCTGTGAGATGTATGCGTGAACGAGAAGAAGACATTTTGCGCTGAAATTTCTTTTTCCTTAAATATTTGTAAAAATTTTCTTCGAAAATACTTCCTGTCAGACGGCTCCAAAAACCCTTGGCCGGTATTCAAAAATGGACAACCATTTTATGAAGTACAATCCGTGTATAATGGATACGCCTTTGTGTTTAAATGTTGGAAATAGATGGCTGTTAGTTCTTCCATTTGTATAACACTATGAACTTAAACCTCTTTACTCGCGAGCGAGTCAAGCCAACAAATGGAAGTGCATTTTCCAACGGAAGTAGCAGCAGAGAGTGGTAATACTGGTATAGAAATTATGTGCTCTACATTTAAACCCGAAATAATTCTATTAACATTAAATGATACCAACTAGTAATCGTACCAGTAGTAACAAAGTTTTCATTTTTACAGACGTTTTCATGGAATTTATGAATACTATTCATTGTTTTCATTTAATCATCACGCAATTCCTGTACCTACGTTGCCGCTAAAATTTGTAGAACAAAATACCCAGCTAGTGCACAGAATTTGATTCATAAATATTTTCTCTGAAACTATTGACCAAATGGGGTTGTAAAGTAACACCCTGGGTCTATTTCACGTACCGCAGATGTCGCTACCGTGTGATAGGATGTGTGCAACTCCCCCTTCTTCGTCTCATGGTGCATTTATTTTACTATGGTAAAGTAATGGCGACACAAGTTGGCATTCAGGTGGTTTGTTTTCTGATTGTTTCTGTAGACTTTTATGTATGAGGATGTTTAGTAAATCCGCCTGCATGATTATTGGTGTGCAATTAGAGGAGAGACTTTTGCTGCAAACACACATTCGGCGTCGTTAAATTCAGCATGGCACCGGGCATTGCCCACGATGAACCTGCTGTGGAGGGAGCCTCACGAACACGAAGCTACGAGAGAACATGTCTTTTTTGTGAAGGCAATTCAGCCACGAGGAACCACTCCACGGAATGAACGACGGACAAACAGGACATGCCGACGATGAGTGGACTCGGAAACACCCGGACAATATGAACGACGGACAAACAGGACATGCTGACGATGAGTGGACTCATATACACAAGGACAATATGAACGACGGACAAACAGGACATGCGAACGATGAGTGGACTCGTACAGACGGACAATATGAACGACGGACAAACAGGACATGCCGACCATGAGTGGACTCGTATTCAGACGGACAACATGAACGACGGACAAACAAGACATGAGAACGATCAATTGACTCTTACAAGATAAACCAAACAATGAACAAACGAGTCACGCGAAAGATCAATGGACACAGACAAAGGACTGTATGAACAACCAACAAACAGGTCATAGGAAAGATCAATGAACACGAACAAAAGAGCGAAATATGAATGACTGAGAAACGGGACACACGAAAGATCAATTATTGACTAGTGGCATAGGACGAAATGAACGAAGATCAAAAGGGACTTTCAAAAGATCAATCGCCCTGTACAAAAGGACGAAAGGAATGTCGAGCAGAAGGGACAATTAAAAAAATTAATGGAAGCTGGCAAAACGCCCTGTTTAAGCTTTGTAGTTGTTATTCCAAGTCCTGAGATCAGCCCATTATTTTCGAACAATACAGGACGTTGGCAATACATAAATTGTGTGGAAATATGAAACATCCCAACGTCATTTGCAGAACACGTTCAATACTGCACAGCCATTGTGTGTCACTAACAAGGGCTACGGGATTTTGGAATAAATTGGGAGAAAATCCTTGATTTTCCATTACTGTTCACGCGTTCTAAAATCTCCAACGCTCATGTTTAAAGAAGGGCTGTAGTTTCGAAACTCCAAGTCCAGGGCTCGGTAATTAGTGAAAAAACTCTAAGTATCTACAATTTAGGACTACACAGTAACTATGTGGTTAAATGAGTCATAATATTTACATTGTTTAATGAGAATTTGTTCAATTGTGGACTAATAATACCAAAGGCCTGCAATGATCCCGACTGTAAGATTCGGACACTGATGTTGTACTTTGATTAAATATTAACGCAAATTTGTAAAAGTTTTTTCTGTTTTTGAGCACTTTAAATGAATTACTATTGCGGATATGTTTAGTGGTTTCATGAATGACGATATTCTTACCATGTTCAACATAATTACTACTAAAGCGACCTTTCAGGGGGATATAACTATTTCATCTATTTCAATGAGAACTCTCACGATGAACATGTGAGATACTGAGTTAAGAGTTTGGTAGGCCTTCTTAACGTTGAAATTACACGTCTGTTTTTATTTTGTAAAGGACCGCCTTTTTCAGTTCAATGCTGTCCTCTTTTTCAACACCTACTACCTACTTTCTTCTTCGACTTTAATTTTTTTTCATAAACTTCTTTCTTAACTTAGTGTTTCTATGCTCCTAATGCATAGGTTCCGCGTTCACTTTACTACATCCTAAATGGTACCTTCCTCCTTCTTCTCTTTGGACCGCCTTTGTTGCGTTTTGGGATGCTTAAACTAACATTTAATTCATTGTCTCGCTGAAGGTTTCGCTTTTATCTTTAATGAGGTTCTTAACATCGTGTTGTAGGTTACCTTGAATTTTCTTTTCAATATTTTTTCATAAAATCGGTCATTGAGGACAGCTAAACTCAATCAATAGCTCGCGATGAATCATAATTGATCTTTAGTGCAGGATATCCGCGTCAAGTGCGTCACACAGTCGTAAGAAAGCGTAAAGTTGATTGTTCATTGCATTGAAAACTTCAAGTTTCCTGCTTCATTTCCAAAGGGCAAGATTTCATTCATCGTACATCGCTGTCGTGGAATCTTTGGACAAGTTTAAGTTTAAGTCAAGTTTCTTTGGTCAAGTTTAAGATTTATTATTGCAAGATGAAGAAATATG
>JACJUY010000942.1:81001-98717 GCA_014220935.1 Platorchestia sp. MABIK
GTGCTGTGGAGCGCTACATGCTGGTGTGGTGTGGAGCGCTAAATGCTGGTGTGGTCTCGAGATCCACAGACCTCCCAGCTTGGAGAAAAAGTCCACAGAGAATTCTCTGATGTATCGCATTGCTTACAGAATTACTGCAATAAGGCTTCAAGTTTTGAAGTTGCGAGAAAGTTTTAAGGTATCGAGTTATAAGTCATTACGTTAGTTAAAAGTTATAAATCATGGGAGAAGTTATTAGTTTTCAAGTTATAGGTTATTGGGTGAGTTTCAAGTCATCAAGTTATAGCTTATGGGGCATGTTTTAAATTATCAAGTTATAGGTTGGGGCAGGTATACAGTTATCAAGTTATAGCATAAGCGGCAAGTTATGGGATATGAAGTTCAAGTTAGTAAGTAAGTTAAATTCTAATGAAATGAATCGCAAATTTTCAAGTCATCAGAAGTTCGCATAGGAACGCGACAAGCGCCTATACTTTCCACCACCGCTTCAGAAGTCGATGCACGTACAGCGACACGGTCACACCTCAGATGCTGCTGAAGTTCCTGTAAATACCGTGAAGTTCGCGGCAGTAAGCAGAGCATCTCTGTCCTCGTTTCTGAAGTTCCAGCTATTAATTCTCCTTGCACTCTCGCAGTCGCCAACTCCTTGGATGTAGCGCAGAGACGCACAATCCAGTATTCAGACGCCACAAACCTCTTGGGTGGAGCGCCGAGACGCACAATCCAGAATTTAGACTACCGTGCAGACGCCCACAGCCACGGCTGAATGGCTGGTGTGACATTGGATTGCATAAGTTAGTTTAAGCCTCCTTAGGTTGGTAGTATAAAAAACTGGGCTACAAGAGGGAGCGAGCGATCCAAGCGATGGTGCTGGAGTGTTTGCTTCTGATGAACTTCAAAAGATTTAATCGCCCGAGTGTCGCCGAGGTGTGAGGCAACGGATGAAAAACTAGAGACTAAGGACGTTATGACATTGCGAACACAAATTCGTAATTCCATTTTCTATTTTGGCACTTTCATTGATACTGAAAATATTTATTTTATAATCTTGCTAAAATTGAATGTACTAATTGCACAATTCTGGATGAAAAAAAAAATTAAATATCCTCTGGAAACTATCTTTTTCATCATGATTAATTTGCATTGTGGAACTCTATTTATACAGCTACCAACATCAAGTGCATACGTTTGTTCATGGAAGTGTGCATATATCGAGGCTTGTATGTCCATTTACATTTATATCACACTTAGGGCGACACAGTGATTTTTATATTTTGATTCGATTGGGCTACAATTTTGCCAGTATATGTACTTTATAAAAAGAAACACACTTTACTCGTGTATTTTTTTCGATTTAGGCCTTAGTTTTTGAAAAATTTTAAATATTAGTTTTT
Source organism: Platorchestia sp. MABIK (assembly GCA_014220935.1). Classification (NCBI taxonomy): domain Eukaryota; kingdom Metazoa; phylum Arthropoda; class Malacostraca; order Amphipoda; family Talitridae; genus Platorchestia; species Platorchestia sp. MABIK. The sequence goes on from JACJUY010000942.1 coordinate 82,396, forward strand.
AGTTAATTTTTAGGGATATTTCGAAACAATAGAAATCAATAAGTTTTTATGTAGAAAAAATTCAAAGACAGTTTTGAAATCCTTGGAACATTTCTAACAAACTTACAGATCCGAATTTTCTATTTTCATTTTATTTTAAATTGCGATTTTCGGTGACTAACTAAAATATATCAATTTTTTTAACTGTCATAAAAAAATTAAATGCACAAATTGACAAATCATGATCTGTGAGTTTGTTAGAAATGTTACAAGGATTTCAAAACTGTCTTTGTTTTTTACCTAGCATAAAACGCACTGACTTCTATTCTTTTAAATGTTGAAAATGATGTATTTCGTTTGAGGCCTAAAACAATTTTTTTGTTGAAGTGTAATATAATAGACAATTTTTGTACTTGAATGCTGTTTTCATGTTTTATTTAATAATCTGCATGCATAATTTCATATTTTCATTGCGAATTTTAAATAACATGTATAAATTATACAAAAAATTATTTTTCATTTCTTGAAGATTGGTAAATTTTTTTGGTAAACTGATTCTTCTGAAATAAGCCATTATATGAAATTTTTAAAAGGAAACACATTCTGTTCAATTCATTTTTTCTATTTTGGCCTTAGTTTTTCAGAACATGGGAAATATTTGTTTTTAATGTCATTTTCGCTGAAATTTCAAATGAATACAAATCAATGAGTTTTCATGCTACAACCAAACCAAAGACAGTTTTAGAATTCTTGAAACATAGCTAACAAACTAAAAGAGCCAGATTTTTTATTTCTCTATAAACTTTTTTTATATGGGGTCAAAATTTCATAATTTTTGGTCACCTAACAACACTCAGTGGGGGGTTCTATTGCCCGTAGTCCCATAAAACTTTAGGGCACAATAGCCCAGCACCTAAGGATAATTTTTCAACAAAAAATTGCCAATTGAACTCGAAAATCTCTGGGTCGTCCCCCTTAAGGTGGAAAACATAAACCTTGTGGCCATGTGACTACACGTCAATTTGGGTATTAACATACGCTGTCTTGCAAGCATAACTAGTTCTAAGTCAGATAAGTAAGTTCACGAGGTTATTATTCATGCTGCTCCAGAATTCGTAAGCCTCCTGATAGTTTGCCATAGAAAGTTAGATTAGATCAGATCTGATTTTAAATTAGTTTGCCATAGAGCCTCATGGCTTGTTTTCCGAGCACTGCTAACTTTGTTCATAGTTAGAGAATAAGTATATTCATGTGTCTTATTTAGAATTTGAAACAACGTACATGCTTACAGTGAATAAATTTTTCAAACATTTTTATTAAATTTCTGAATCAATTCTTTCCACTCAGGGCACTTGGATGCAATATCAACTTACCACTCCAAGCAATGACTGATTGCAGACAAGTCCATCATCACATGTGGAGTAGCTAAATTAACCATAATTGCTTGTTATCGTCATAGCAGGTCGAGTCGAAGTTCTGAAGCCGTTCCAGGATGCGGGCCAGTCGGCCTCATGCAAACACCGACCGATGCAATTGCCTCTTCGAGCCAATAATTGCATTTGATTATTAAGTGGAGCCCAGTATTCTGCACGGCTTAATTGCATGACGATGTTTCAGTCCGGGGATTGAGTGGCCGTACAGATATACTGTAGGGGATGTTAAGTGTGTTCCATATTAACGGAATATGCAAGCAGGTATCCTCCGAATGGAAGCAAGTATCTTAAACACAAGGAAGGCACTGAAGTAGATAGTCTGCCACAAAAATTTATTGGTGTGAAATTAGTATAAATATATTTTATTCAAGCATAAGAGAAATTTTATATAGAGATGCATCGATACAAGTGGCTTTCAAGATAACTGATTGATTTTCACGTTCAGAAGAAACACCACCGGAGAAGCTGTTGAAAAAATCTACACACCGGAACTTCATTTCTCTTGCACAAACACCTTGAGGAAATCATGGTTCTATTAATCAACTACCTCGCTGATTACAACTTGCGAAATAGAAGACACAGAATTGAGAACTGTACTATCATTTTTATAATTTTAATGGCTGATCCACATTTGTATGATGTGGCTCTGCCATGAGCAGATAGCGGGTCTGGTGTGCATAGTTTAGGTTCAACTAGCGCCACGAGCGGGCTAACTTAAATTTAGCAACAGAAGACGTAAGCGTTTCGATTAGACAAAGAGATGAAATTAGAAGATAAATAAAAAACGAAGGCACTCTTATAAGAAGTTGCGTGCAAGATAAGCCTGCCTCATTCACAAGATAGAAATACAAGAATGCAAAGAAAGAAAATGCTATTCTTTCGGATAACATACTCCTGCTACTCGAGTAGCTGATTTACTGATGTGGTGTCTAGGTCACTCCTAACTATAAAGTCATAAGTTCCTAAACTACATTGACTTGTTTATATCAACATACCACAGCGATCCCCTTAAATTCCACACATTTCCTGAGGTGGGATAAGTGCCCATGCCAGATAAACTGAATGACAACGTACGGGTTCAGCGTACACTCCTGCAAAAATTTCCCTGGAAATCATAACTTTGAGGTCTGAATGACGAACACTATAAGACATTCAAGCCATCTTGATACTGTAAATCATGAAAAAAGACCCAGGAATTAAAAAAAGATTGAATGCATTTTGATGTTCGAATATAATTCGAGTATTAGTAAAATATTGCATATGTTGCTTGAATAATAGATAAAATACGTTCGTATGTAACTATGCATAAAATACATCAAAAATCAAACATTAAATAATGATAAAATTACTAATCACGACAGTAATAAATGAAAAGGGTTGTCAAAAGCTAGTGGTACTAACTTTAACGCTGGAGGTAGGAGCCGAAAATAACTACTTCCTCATGAAAAGTTAAAAATCGACCATTCATAACATTCACAAGGTTTTCAAGAAATCGAATCTCAAAATTTGGTTTGATCTATTTAGGAGCAGAAACGAATTTAGATGGAAGAGATGAAAGTGCAAATGTTTTTTATAATTTGCTAATTGGTGATCCAAAATTTGACAATGAATACATAGTCTGGAGGCTCAGTTGACAATGGATGCAACAAGATTTGCAACGGTTGAAAGCGCTGCAGATAATGACTGGTTCAGAGAAGTGAAATTTGATGGAAGTGTTGAAGTTTCTCATCGCATATAACGACACGTCCCGAGACCCTCCCCGTGGTCGCAGGGGATGGCAACTTGTTTGATTACCCTAACTTCATTATGGAATTTAAATTTCAAGAAGTATAAAAATGTCCTCTGGCTTATAAAGCACACACAGATTTCCTTCCTCCCTGGGAGGGGTGGGAGAAGCCCCTCCCCTCTCTGAGAGGGGTCTATTCCAGCTAAAAACTTGACACTAACTTTCTTCTTCTGCAGTAACGCTTAAAGATACCCTAATAAAACTATTCAAAACATTATGTAAGAAATTTAAGAGCAGGTCTGGTACCGATACAGAAATAATTCCCGGACTCGATTAAACACTCGACGATCATCACCAATGAAACCCGAAGCGTCAACTTTACTTCCGACAAGATCCGTTTCTGTCTCCACTGGGGTTTCATAATTTAAACTTTATTTAAACTCAAAGTGAGCATTGCCGCGATTTGCGGATACAAGATGCAGCGGAGAGTAACAAATTTTTGTGGCGACCTTCAAGTTTTACGGTTCGGTCTCTAGAAAGCAATGAAGATTTAGGGTTTTACCTCTTCTTGAAAGGAGAAGTCGTTCTGGTTTATTTGTTGGGCCTCGTGTCATAATTTGTATTAGTTTTCGAGAATAATATCACGGAAGTATTTCTGTTTACATACGTTGTGTTCAGCTTTGATAAGGGGTGGCCACAAAAAAGCACGTGCACTTGACAACGATTGTTAAGATATGAAGAAGCGGCGAGTTATTAATTTCTGCTTTCATTAAAACCTAAGAAGTTCGCACTTCCTTCCAAAAATTAGCAGCCAATAATTTTTGGTCTATAGTTGAACGTTCACCCGTAGCTTAAAATGAACCACGTCATTGGATTAAAATGGACCTCGTCAATTATAGAAAGTTCACGTTAGTCTTTTTTGGAAGCTGGGTGAGAAAATCATTTCAAGGATTTTGATAATTATGCACTATCCGATTTACCCGCCTGTCAATTTTCCCCAACAGCTAAATTTATCTCGGTGCTCATAATTTCTCAACATAAAATCAACACACTTCATTCTCCTTCGCTGAGCGAACGCTTCCGTGCACTTATTATTCAACGAGTATTTTCGTAGCACAGGTATCTAATTTGCGCGAAAGAGCGCTTTATGTCACGCAAATTCACTTTCCAGAGACTCAAGTTCGGCATCAGAATCGTTCACCTGATGCACGCCGGTCTCAGTCCCGCACTTGAACACGCCTGTGCCCCCACACGGCTGATGCAGATTACAGTGAGCAGACACGCAGGGAAGTGGGCAGGATGAGCAGCACCTCTATCTGGCGCTGTCCTGAGGCTGGTCACCTTATTCTTGTTTGGGATCGGCGTGCGGGATGATCATGAAGGAGATTATCACGATGTGTCTCGGATTATCGCTTGTGATCTCCGTGCGTGATGGGAAACTCTCATGATTATGACGCATGTGAAGCATTTTCTTACGTTACATAGTATCTTTGCATTCAGAAAAACTTTCTGTAGAAGACCGCTCGTACAACTTTTTTTATTTTTCCTGAAGGTTCTGGTTTTGAAATGAGAAAAGAACCATTGAAAGAACCATTGAAAAGAACCATTGAATCTCAGGACCATTGAAAGCAATCATGCTTTTCAATGTACTTGAAATTTTTTCAGGCTTTCGGTAACGTGCAACCGCCATCTTTAGGAAATTTTTACGAAGGTCTTAGTTTGCTGAACGTCCTGATGATGGCTGAACTTCTACGTGAAATCTTGAAGAGAATAAATATATATTTGAGAGCGAGTGTACTCCCTATCTTGAAACAGTCCTAATAAAACTCCACATAGAGTATTCTAAGTTATCAAAAGCAACACTAACTCTCCCTCATAAATAAAACGCTGATTTATCATCTTAAGAATGATGGGATCGTTCGAGACATGGGACATACATCCATTGACGAGGATGTCTCACGACATGTTCGTACGTGGTTCAAAATATGCGAGTATGTAATCTACACTCAGCTTGTACCAAGAAGCTACTTCCATGACAGGTGTGGGAACATATCACAACTTGCAACATACTGTTTTGAAAAATTTATTTCAAAGTATGACAACCGCTAAAGAATAATTGTTAGTACTACACAGCTATGATTCGCATTGATATGTTACATTCAAGCGGTTCGGTGCCTCTCAATTAAGAAGACAGTTGAGTTTAGCATAACAAAGGTAATTTACTTCGGCGAGAGTATTTTCTTTTAATATTGTTCCAACGTGGCAAAGCGTTCTGGTTTTGAAATCCCATTGCCTGCTTTCTAGTTCGAGTCGTTCTTCGCCAAAGCTTCGTAATTTTTTAGGATTGGTGTCGTTTTCAATTACCTAGATATTGATCGTATGTACTGTACTACAAATAAAGCTAACGTACATAATCCAATCAAATCTCCTCGGAGTAAATGCCAACTGTAAATTGAGGGAGAGCAATTTTTTTGTTACCAAAATGTGCCAATCCTTTTATAAAGTATTCAAAAAATGAGTAATGTTCTCCATATGTTCTAGTTATTTATGGTCATCGATTTATTTCCAATCATTTTTTATATATTTCAGTAGTTAATTCTTCACCAAATTTCAAAAACAACATCCGCCTTGGTGTCTGCCGATTGTACAGAACTAAATATACAGCAGATGCCACCAGTCTCAGACCCTGGTTGAAAGTTCCTTTTGCTCAGAGACCAGCTTTAGAAAAAGTCCCTGTTTCTGGGAGAGAGTTCTTCAAAGGTTCTTTTGTATTTAATTAAGGAAGAACGAACACCACACCCTGACTTCAGATCCAACTTTAGCGTTTCGGTGTGGGTACAAAATGAACGCCACGTAAACAAGGACACGCCTTCATCAGAAGCCTAAATATCGCTCCATGAAGCCCAATATCCCTTTGATAGAGCAGTCTTACTTCCACTCGGACTCGAGTCTTTGCTCTTTTGTGATAATTCCGTTGACAAATAGGAGTAAAATTTCTATGTGATATGAGCAAATGTTGAACAAAACTGGAAGTTGCGAGTGTAAAAGTGAGACAATAGTAAGTTTGGAAATATAAAGTGTAAGCCACCAAGTGCAAAAGTAGCAGGAGTAAAATAGATAACTTTGTGCGCGGTGTGTACTGCAGTATTGTGCACACAGAATTCCAATGGATGTTAGGGGTAGAGTTTTCAAACGACGGGCATATTCTGAATTTGATATGATGGCTAAAATTAGGGGTTTGTCAGTACATTATTATAATTTTCGATTACCAGTATTTACGATATTTTGTATTACTTTGTCAGGAAACTAGAATTTCATTGGTTTCAAATAGGTCGAGTTCTTTACGTGTTAAAATACGAAGATCATCTCTTATTTTTACTAAAACACCTATTTGATAAAATTCTATATCTGTCTACAAGGCAACGGTTTCGATGTTTCAAACATCATATTCACGCTGAAAAAAACAGAAGAAACATTCAGTCACACTGATAAAAAATGTCAACTCAAAACTCTTTTACCTTTTAATTCATCAAATTCATAATACATTTATTATTAGAAAACACTTCCTTTAACAATTGAGTGTTTTAATAAAAATCGCAAGTGGGTATCTTCGTATTTTGACACTTGAAAAAATGCGAACAATTTCGCATAGTTCAAAAGATGGAAAAGCTTCCAAATAGACTGACATTGATAGCTGAACCAGCAATGGTTCTTTTACATGAAAGATTCTCCGAGCCTGTGAGAAAACTCATTGTCTAATGAATCTGCTTGTTCAATTCGAACCCATAAATAATAGCAGCAGTGGCAAAGGGTCAACACATTTGAGCTAACGGGAAGACGAGCAAGTAATGGAGTGGATATTATTGAAAATTCGAGAGCTGTATCGCGCAGTCGAAATCAGCCTGACTCCACTAATGCAGAAGCTTGGGAGAGATCTGTGTTCATTTGCTGGATGTATCAGATTCAAATGATCTTACAAAGATGTATAGTAAAGGAAGAAAATGATTTCTCACAGTTTAGATACAAGGGAATGCTGCTACGGAAATGCAATATCGCTACATTTGGAATAAATTTTCGAAAACTGTTGAGCTTCGAAGTGAAGTTTAGTAAGCACATCCATTACATCAGTTTAATATGTAAGTTATGCAATATTCCGAAAGCTGTAAAATTCACGAAAAGATTTATTCAGTTTTTTGTCTGGTATTGATTTTATACAGGAAAGTGCGAGCGGTTCACAGAAACCTTTTTACTCCAGGGTGAAAACGATTTTAATCTACTCCTTTGTCACTAAAGACTAAAAATGCCAAACGTTTTTAGAGGTATATCAAGTTATCAATTTCTCGCTAAAAGAAACATGCAAGCGAGCCGTAAAGTTCAATGTTTTTGTTTCAGTTTGAAATCGAGTACTGGCAATTCTAGTTTGGTTAATTTTTACTTCTCGACAACAGTGCGCTCGCAACGAAAATGATTTTATTTTGGTGATAAAATTTATGAGGTCGCATCAATTCCATTCAGATTGAAACCTTGGTAGTTTGTGCTGAGTTCAAGTCAAAGGTCTTTGTATTTACAGGTGCTCATTTTTCGGCCATGAAATCTTTCGAACTCAAAATTACTGCGAAGAGAACCTCGTCTCTAATTGTTCTCTTCTGAAAGGTGCATGAAATTCTACGGCTGTTTGAAAGTGATTAAAAATCAAGCTTAAGTTGCTTTTAGATACATGGAGAACTGGAAACTCGCACCCACAAGAAAATTATGTTCGACATGTAACATTTAAGGCCGGAATTTATAATTTAAACAAAGAATATTTCAACGGCCTGTTTCATTACGTTCTCATATTAAGACAAATTTTCATAGGAGGTGAAAACTTCTCAGCGTGCGCTGAAAAATACTCCGCATATCGTATGTGCAGGAAATTTGAAAAAATAGATGCACACTTTGATTTGTCTTAGAATATTTGACAGTCTACAAGGTTATATTTTCGGAAAAAGCGGAATTAGAGCCTTCTTTGAAAAGTTAGTGCACTTATAGTACACTAAATGTTTCATTATCAGGGAAATGTTTCAAATTCTGTAGTACACAGTATGTTTCAAAATTTTGAAAAATATTTAAACTCGTGGCCCTGAGCATCAACAAATTCTACAATGTGTACGAGTTACGAGTGATTCCGTTCTTTGTACTAAGTGTCCAGTGGGATTTCTTCGCTCACCACTTGACCTTTACACACTTCAACACTGCCTTTGAATCACAGTAACATTCCTTGACATCTCAATCCACTTAGCATAACCTGTTTCTGCTCTCCAAAGCTCAAATGTACGTTCTCAGCTCCATCGACGATTTTTCCCTTGTTGAGGAAACAATGTACTAAATTTGTCAAGAGTTTCAACTGTGTGGTTGAAATAGTATGTTTTTTACACCAGTGCCAAATGTGAATGCATTTTCTATCATAGAACACCCCGAAATCCAATTGAACACATTTTGGCAGAGTCCTAAGTGTGAAACCTGTAGAACATTCAATTGAACATTAGTGACACTTAATTCAACCTCTGGAACATTTAGTTCAACAAAAACTATGCTCATTGACCAACTTGAACTTGCCGTTTTCCAGAACCTAACTTTGACGGGTGAAAATTTTCTATGGGAGTTCAAAGTGTCAATGAATTATTTTGCAGCCGCTGTGTGCGATGTATTACATGGAAGAGAATTTCAAACCACAGCCTGAGGACAGCGTCCTCACAAAGCTCCCTGCATACATTTTCTCCAGCAACAGCGTTATAGTTCTGGTTCATTGCAATTATTGTACGAAAATTCGCTTCGAAATTAACACTTGGCGCAAAAAATTCCTAAAAGAATGATTAGATTAGATTTAAGTTTAAGCTTCCTTAACCGCAACAAGGGCGTTCCAGAGAGAGGAAAGAGGAAAGTCGCATTTTGGTATGAACTTTAAAGGAACGCCGAATCTATACACAAGGTACATAGAAACTGTTAGTTGAGAAAGAAGGTTATGAAATATTACAAAAAAAATGTAATAGGTGCTGTAAAGCAGGATAGTAATGAGCCAAAAAATGATGGTTCGTAACAGTGCAAAAAAATCTATTCTACCGCAACAACAAGAAAGTCTACCTAACCTTTGGCTTAGGACCTCGCATATTCCCCCTAGAAGTGCTGTACCAGAAAGATGTCATTGTAGATCTCTACACCACAGTGAAATTCATCATGCATCAAATAAAGTTAAGATATTAACTAATATTAATAAATCTTTAAACATTGTATTTATTTAATTATATTCGGTATAGCTCTAACGATTACACTATTACTAATTAAATTATTACGGTTGAACTATTACGATTAAACTACTTAAACAAAAGAAGTGGTAAAAGTTATCGAGTGATGAAAGCTGTAAGCTAAAAAAAAAACACTTTTATATCGGGTTCATTAAAGCGTGTTCCTTTTCTTATGATTTTTGAACTTGAACTTTTACACTCTTCATCTGACATCGCAACGCTGTTGAACACGTGGACTTAGTATTGGATAAATGTCATTTTTCGAAATGGAGTATTTCATTCACTTCTACGGAGGCCTTCAAGATCCACGCTTTCAACCGAAAATACAAGCATTGTAAACAAGGGGCCAGTTCGTACAATTTATTCGAACCGAAAATTCAAGAGAAAAGAAGATCCCAGGTTTGTGCCGGAGCCTGGCGCTCTATTTCGTCTTCAAAACACTATCCGGGTCCTGGCAACAAAATACATGAATAGCAGGATCAGATGCGGGTGCAGAATAGATGCAAGAGGTGCCGCATTGACGCGCTGCAGCCACACAAACTAGCAAGACTCGCACCCTCACGACGATATCCGTCCAGCTACGTCGTCCGTCGCTAAAAGTTGCCGGCCAGCCTTTCAAACTTTGAGGAACCCGGTCGACTGGAAAAATATTCTTCTACGTATGCATGAATGTCGCAAGACGTTCGGACGAAGGGTGGTCACCTTACAAGCAAACAAGCGCAAATATTCTGTGCAGTCCGGGTGGGTTGAGTTTTTAATGATTTAATGGTTCATTTTTAAAAATCTAGTGTCCTTTTCAGTAAGATGATAAGTGATTCTCTTCGTATTTTAACACGTGTAGAACTAGAACAATTTCGCTCAGTTGATAAGTTGGAAAAGGAGTTCCAAAGCTATTTGAATATTTATGTTCTAAATATTAATTATTTTTTTGCTTCACCGTGTAAAAGTGGGCGAATCTAGAGTCATAGTAGAACCCCTTGTGGATCGAGTTTCTAGTATATCAATGAGTGGGTCATGAAATGCATTTTTTCTTCATTCCATGCGAACCATTCCTCGCAGAGAACTAAAATCGCCGTCTTGAAAGAGATTCCTCAGCTAGCCCATGAAGTGAACATTCTGATGTCAGGCTAAGAAACTCGTCATACTTTTCTGATGTAATGAGGGAAGCTATTCCCGACTGAAATGAACGTTGCTCAATTTAAATCTTAATTAACTTTCAGTTAAACAAAAAAAGCGGAAGTGTCTGAATTAAGTTAAATACTCCTAACACAAACCCAGGAATGAGAAGTTAGAAAAAATAAAAAAAAATTCTCATTAGCCACAACAATTGATTCGTACGAAAGAAATACCTTAAATTGAATAGCAACATTTTTCCAAAAAAAGCCTCTTATCGGATTGCGGAGCTAAAGTTACGCATTGCGTGCCTTTCCGCTTTTACAAAGCAGAAATTCATAACTAAAAACATGTAACAGACCGCTGCCAAAGACTAGGCATTTTCCTCCGACTCCCCCATGGCTGGCAGAAGGCACTCCAGCTCGCACGCAGCTTCCGAATCGCCTCGGAACGGCCGCCTAAATTTCTTACGACACTTTAACTCTCGGAAGAATATTTTCCTTCCGTTCCGGCGGACATCCGGGAGACCGAGCGAAGATGATTTGGATGAAGAGTTACCGAGTTATAGGAACTCTCCTCGGAAACACTTTCTCCCTTGGAAGCGTTTCGAATATATTGAATCCGACGTCTGCCGCTTTTGTGAATTTCTGGAGACTTCACGACGCAAGTAACTGCGTTTTGAATGCTATCTTCCGCGTGGAAGGCTCCACTTCTCTCGTAATTCCAAAAACGGGCAATCGGAGAAATATTATCTCGTCTTTACAAGGCAGTGAATCTGCAATAGACGTAAACTAATGGGTACGAATTCAATATCAAATCGTACCTCCAAACAAAACGCATTTAGTTAATAAATAATGGCTTTGAACGGGTAATTAAATCTTACGTGGAATTTTCGTCTATTCACAGTTGAGGCTGAGTGCTTTATTTCTTTTTATTTCTTGTTAGCACTCTTTGACTTGAGAAATGATTTTATGTTGGGAAAAAATATCGTACGTTCATATTCAAGAAATCATTCCACCACGAAACTCCGTTATGAATCCAATTGATCTAAGATATTTTTACAGAAATTAAAAATTTTTTGCTTTTCAGTTGAATATTGTTGCTCCATAGCAAGTAATAGCGATAGCTTAGATTAAATTAAATAACCGCAGTGCTTGGACATACATATGTATTTGTGCAAGCCCATTTTCCACATGATTTAAAAAAAATTGTGCTCTTGTTTAGGGTGAAGAATAAAAGTAGTTCAGAGGACATGCATGTACCTGAACTTTTAAACAGAACAAGAAATAATTTATGACGACCAAAAAATAAACGAAACCAAGAAAATGCATGGAACTAAAGTATTTTTTCAAAGCTGATATTTTAATTCATTATTTTATTCTACAATTTTTGCATCCAAATGAAACACTTTGTTATGGCTATACCCGAGACTTTCAGAGCAGATGCAATGTAATAAATATACAACGGCACAATCATCACCTCGCAATATTTTGCTAAAGATGGATGCTCAGGGAATACTGCGGAGATAGCCAAAGAAATACTTGAAGATTTTCGACAGGAAATAGTTGGAATTTGTAATGAAGAATTTGACAGAAGGTAAATTACTAAACGTGTGAAGGTTCTACACACAGCTGATGGCGAAACAGTTCGGAGGCATCGAGAGACAGGAGCAACATACAATCTGACAATAATTGTCGGAGCTCCTATGAAGATCAAGAGCCGCTCTCGACGCCATGTGCTCCGTAAGGCAGCGAAAGAGCTCTTGATAACCGTACACTATACCTAAAGAAGGAACTTGCTTGGGTTGAAAAGGGTTCAAGTCAGTTGAAATACAGTCACTGGAGTATTCTTTCAAAGTAGTCTTCTAAATCTCGCAGAAATCCTTTTCTTACTGTAAAACATGAGAAGAACCAAGTAGTGTTTGCCACAGACCATCTTGACAGAGGAACTAAGTTAATCGATCGGGTTGTATGGCTTCATGAAAGTGAAATTGATCTCTTCGGCCGAAATGAATCTAGTCATGCATGGAGCACATCAGGGTTTGCTCGTGATTCGAAGAGCACCATCCTCACAGTCAAGCACGAAGCAGGCAGCATCATAGTGTGGCGCTGTTTTGACGTCCACGAAGTAGGGGAACTCCACATCATCGATGGAAGAATAGATAGATCCATGTTCATTGTACAAGCAGGTACTGGAGCTCTCGGCGTGAAGCATGAATGAGGCAGCATCATGGTGTGGAGCTGTTTTGACGTCTATGGAGTAGGGGAACTCCACATCATCACATCATCGATGGCAGAAAAGATGGATCCATGTACAAGCAGAGACTGGAGCAGAGGCTGCTTCCGAGTGCTAGAAAATTCTACGGCGAGCACAAGTGAACTTATCAGCTAAACAACAACTCCAAGCATACGTCGAAATCATCAACAGCATGGTTTGCAAACAAGAAAATAAGTATCGATACGTGGCCTGGCCAATCATTTGATCTCAATGCATTCGAAAATTTGTGGCGAATAATCAAAACTGCTCGTCTCGGAAGGAGTCCAAAAAAAACCTTACTGATTCGAGGATCACCTGCGTGCAAGAATTATTTAATAAGATACCGCAAAAAGAGCGTCAAAAATTAGTTTCAAGTTACAATCATCGTCTCTATGCTGTTGTTGCAAGCAAAAGTTACGTGGATGATTACAAAAGACTTGTTTCTAGTTCGGGCCCAATACTTTTGTACGACTGATTACTTTGTTTATTTTATTTTCTAGCTGTCAATAGATTTTGTTGTGTTCTATTTAAATATTCAGGCAAATAAATATTCTCAGAACTCTTCACCTGAAACCAGCTCTCAAAATTTCCCCATTACATCAAAAATGGAATTCTGCAAATACTTCTGTCTAAAAACTGTGTATTAGTTTAAGACTCCCTTACAACAACAAAGGCGTTCACAAAGAAGGAAAGAGGAAGGCCATATTTGGTCCGGAATTAATAAAACGGTGAATATATGTACAAAATCTGCTCTCACAGCTCGTAAGAACACACCTATTCGTAAAGTAGAAAATACTGAAAAAAAGACAGTAATGAACCGAAAAAATTTGATGCGGAACCAAACAAAAAAACTATTCTATTTTGCCAATAGGAAAGCCTGCCTGGCCTTCAACTCAGCACTTCACATCTTTTTGGGTACACTAATTCCATAGATATAATAGCTGTATTCCCTGAGTGTGACACGGGATAGCTTTCGTTTTGAACTTCTCGTCTCTGCAGCGCTGCACTAAATCTCGAGCTCCACACAGCAATTCCTGAACGCAGAATCCACGCGTTAATTATTTCTCGAGCTTGGCGCAAGTTGCATCCTAGGATCAGGTTACGAAAGGCGCTCGGTGAACAAGTCTTAAGATGAGTGTCCGCCTTCAAATTCCGCTTCTGAGAAGCCTGGAAGAAAGGTAATACCAGGGAAATGCGCTGACCATTTCGAAGCAATATTGCGGCAGTAAAGTTGCAATGCAACTTCAAAACCCTCGTCTAAGTTCGCGAGCTTCGCTTTGAAATCGAGAAGTGGAGGAGAGGGTAACGTGATTTATTGTATTCCGAAGTTAGATTACTTATTTTGGCTGAACACTCAAATATGCTTGGCTGCTCACTCACTTGATGTTTCACCCGGAAGTCGTACACCAAAATGAATAGGAGCAAAACACTAAAGTGACCGGCACACGCACACGTGACGGAGATTTTGGGACTGACTTGAGTGGTGAGGCAAACTTGACAGCTGGGATAGATGCCTGCAAACACTTAAATCTCACTCGTGACTTCCAACGTATAATTTTACATATCAGGCCTTAGATTAGATAAGTTCATTTAAGTCACTCAAACCCCAACAAGGATGTTCTAAAGAGGAAGAAGGAAGTCGCCATTCCATAAGGAGTTATAGAGGTACGAGGAATCAATGCACTATGCATAATATAAGTCATTATAGGAATCATTATAGGAATCAATGCACTATATAGGTGTGTTCCCACTCAGGACCAAAAATTCCCTAAACACAGAAACATTAAGTTAGTAAAAACGTTTATGACCCGAAGTGAAAGTTAAAAAATGAGTTGTAGGTGATGCAAAAGAGGACAGCAGTTATTAAAAAGCATGGTCCATGAGAAATAACAAAAATCATTCTATATCAAAAATGGACAACCTAACCTTGAGCTTGGACATCACATCTTCCCCCTTTAAGTGCTAATTCTCATAGATCCAATAGTTGCATCCCCTTGAAAAGGATATCAGATCTTCGTGGAATTCTGCCAGTGGGGGAAGTACAGCGTGAAAGCATTGTATTCGTTGAAATGTATCCATGAGTAATGAAAGAGTGAGCTGATCTGTAGAATTTCTCCCGCTCAACGTTCTCTGCTTTGCTTAACCCGAAAACCAAGTGAAACAAACCTAAATTGAATGCAACCCATCTACTTCACACGCTTAATGAAACCAAAACTGAAAGAGCGACTTGCCAACTTCCGTCAATTTTCAAAATGCGTCAATTTCAAAATGTCAACTTTCAAAGCCTTTTTTTCCGGCCATGAAAACGATGTCCTACGCTGATATTATCCGAGATCCCTAGAAGCCAAAAAATACGACTTAGGCATTGATATTATTCCTAAAAGACGACTCAGTAAACGAATCTTGGAAGCTGCAAATCTCTTTTCAGTCTCATCTGAACAAACAAACACAGAGCTTCCTTGTTTTGGATTATATTTCAAAAATCTTTAAACAAAAATGAATCTTGTAGTTGTTGAATATCGATATTTCGCATTCGAAATATATTTTCAATACGATACCTTTTACTGTTCGTTATAAAAATTGCTGAACGAAATGAAGCCACACAAGCAATGGCACTAACACGGGCAGTGTTAGAATGAGAAGAACAGAAACGTGTAGTACATATATAATATAAACGCTGTATTCAGTGTGCATTGAATGGAACGAATATTAGAAATGTGCAAGAATGTATACGAAACGAATGTTTTTATAATTGATCAGTTGAAAATATTTACAGTGTCATCTCATAACCACAATCGTAATTGCACATTTCTCTAAAAAACGCAAAATGATTCCTTATTTTTGTGACTGAAATCTCATTTTATATATCTTACAGTTATTGTCAAACAGTATTTATATTCAATTAACGGCATTGTCATGAATTTTCTTCAATAACAGCTGTTATTCTAGCGAAAAAACTCGTTTCAATTGGTCTGCTTAGATCCAAGTAAAGCGATATTGTTTCGGGTGCAACAAAACTCAAAACACAGCAAAGATAAAGAAAAAAGAATACAAAAATAAAAACAACTGTTAATGTTGACTTGCATGCAGAATTGTACGCGCACCAGCCGCCCGCACTAGCGACGCAGACACGGGAAAAAGGAAAAGGATTTTCAGTTGGACAGAAAGTGGGCAGACTCCCGCGAGAGTGGGCAGACTCCCGCAACTCTACACGCTTTTTCACCGGGCTATTCTTGACTTATTTTCGGTTGCCCCCAGCTGTTTTTGTACACCTGTAGGTGCGCTGGCACCTCCCACCACCAGCCTCAGAGGGCGGGAACTAAAATACCTTTCCTCTCAAGTTATGAGTTTTTACATATCTCTTTTATTCCATCAAAAACAGAACAAATATCGTTCTGTTTGGCAGGCAACACGTGTCATAGGTCTTAAAATATAACTTTCCAGCCAGCATTAACATTTCTTTATCAGCTTCCTCTGTCTATCTACTGTCTATCTACTATTGAAAAGAATAAATTCTTTTCAATTCAACATAAA
>JACJUY010000942.1:102049-159254 GCA_014220935.1 Platorchestia sp. MABIK
TTTTTAGGGGGATAATGACGCCAGATTTCGGTGGAGCAAAGTACATCGAAATCGCGATCAAGAAAGAAAATAGCTAACGTCACGTCCTACGCTTATAACTAGAGTCATAAGTGGGTAGAATATCACTACCGTTATTTCCTTAATTGCGCTTATAACTAGAGTCATAAGTGGGTAGAATATAACTACCGTTATATCCTTAACTACTCTTATAACTTAGCAGAATATCACTACCGATGCATTTTTAAATTTGTGTGCAGTGCACAGTGAGCCATGAAAAAGACGTAACTTTGAAAGTAACTTTGTGTCCAAGTTCTAAGTATAATACTCATGTATGCGAGGAGAAATGTTTTGAGTAGCTATTTGATAATCACTTATTTCTGCACAACCACGTATTCAATGCATGCTTAACCTGATTACGAATTGCTTCTAATTTTAGCTCCAACGATAAATGGAGCGAGTGTAAATATCACCCAGAGTATGTTTATTAAAAGGATAGGCTCTCGGGATTCTTATTCCCGGTAGCGAAAGAAGATTAATCTTCGCCAGTCATAATTGCCTAGCGCTTCTGCTTACGATCAATTTAAACATGTAATAATTTAGATTTATTTACACGCTCAAATATTGAAATGCTTAGAAATTTTGATAGACTTGGTGAGTTGAAACTGACTCCTAATTCGACGACAAATTTTAAATCACTTTATCTTTCAAGAATGTTTTTGACTGCCATGATAAATATTTCCTCGCCTGGTAAGATGGTGTTGCTATTAAATGTCTGCGTTTAATTAATGAGGATATTATACACATAATATAAGCTCAACATAAAATTCATCTTTAAAAAAATATCACTGCGTGGAAAGAATACTCAGTGAAAGCCGAGAGACGCTAGAAAGTTTTCTAACAATGAAGTAAATTGATCGATAAAGGAATCTTGGAGTTAACTTCCTGCCTAAAAGTTGCACACTTTATAAACTTTTCTGAGCTCTTTAACTTAAGGTAAATTTTGCCTTGTATTTCGCAAAGTTTCACTCACCTTTTTGGTGGAAGGCTAAGTTTGGCTCCCACTGAAGATTTTGCTCTTCTATTTGGATTTTACATTAACAGGCTTGCAAAAAATTTCTCATATGTTTTACTTTGATTGGCTGTGTGGAAATATATGGCCCTGCGTTTGGTGACCGTGACGGAAGCCATTCCAATAATTCTGTTTTCGTATATCCCAAACCTGCACAAATTTTATTTCCGCACAACATAGTAATTCTTTCCTCATTCGCGAATCACTGTCGTAACTAATGCTAACGAGATCATCCGCTATTGTTTAGACATCTGCACTTTTTGGTGTTAGCAGTTTCTGTCTGTACATAGTTTCACTTTCTGTGTTTTCGGTATTTACTCTCGCGGTGCTCGTACATTCGGTCTCTGTTAATGTACATTCCGATGTCTGCATTCCGATGTCTGCATTTCGGTGCATGCATTTTATTGTCTGCATTTCAGTGTCTGTATTTTGGTGTTTGCATTTCAGTTTCTGCATTTTGATGTCTGCATTTTGGTCTCTACATTTCAGTATCTGCATTTCGGAGTCTGCATTTTTGAGTCTGTATTTTTGTACCTGCATTGCGGTGTCTGTATTTTGATGTCTGTACATTCAGAGCATGCAAATCTGGTGTGTCTATTTTCGATGCCTGTCTCATGCAAATATTCCCTGAAGTTGAAATTGGCAGCTAAGGCAACGATGTAAAGCAACGGCAGCATCTCTCTCTGATACCGTTTCGATCTCAATTCTGAAGCAGAGGAGGAATTTGCTTGTAGCGTCTTTAGTTAGTCTCGAGTGTAAGAAAACTTCCCAAACTAAAAAAAAGTGTTGGACGCAATGTTAGCCCCGCCCTGGAGCTACCGTTGTCGTCAGGTAGGGTAGGAAAGACTGAAACGTTTCGAGTAGTTTACTGGCGGTCGGAGCTGGCTAGTCCGCTGCTATCGGCGGGAACAGTTCAGTCAAAATACGATTGCTCAGACACGACGAGCGCTTTTACACGTCTCGGCTCACGAATGTATGAAGGGAGGCACAGCAATGTTTTGGCGTGTCTCACATCCACGAACAAACTTCCATTTAAAAGTCATCTAATGCTTAGAGCAATAAGACAATTAAGATGACGAACTGGGTGTGGCTTATTTAACTATTGGGGGTCGACCATAACACAAAAAGGGGCGTGGTAGAGCCATGCAGCTGTATCAAGCTGAAGTTCATGTTCCTATACAAGCAATGCTAAGCATGACAGCTGTACTAAATTGAAGGTAATGAGCCCGTAGAAGCGACGTTATGCATGACAGCTGCGTAAAGCTAAAGGTCATGTGCCCATACAAGCAAGGTTATTTGTGACAGTTGCATAAAGTTAAAAGTCATGTACCCACAAAGACGCCGTAGACAATAACACAAAATCTCGCACAAGGAGGGTCACAACTACACTGTAGGGCGGTCAGCGTCTGCCTCATTTCCAGTCATCAATTGTTAGCTGATGACGTCATCTTGGGGTTAGTTTTGTGTTGCTAACTTTCGATTCACGCACAATTGCATCTACCGTTCCGAGAACTTTTCAGGTCCGTGTTACTCGTTGTACCTGCACAATCCTCAATTGCACGTAACCGAGGACTTCACCTTTAATTTTACCGTAGGTCACTCCCTAGTGCTATGGCTAATCGCTGATCTACCTGATTTGAACGTAAATTTTAGAAGGGAACATGCGGTGGCCTCTAATCCAAGTCCGCTTGGACGTCGCGTGAGCGCGCACATTTCTGGCAGGATAAGCCGTTCTTTGATGCCTGCAATGACGCTCGGGCCGATGGCTCGGGTCACAAGCAGCGGCTGCGTGCATGAAGTGTGTCGTGTTCGCTCCTTTAGGTCGCTGCTGCGTCGTTGGAGCCTGGACACCAGCGTGCTCCAGACCAGGGGTCCTCAATGTGGGGTCCGCAGACCCCCAAGGGTCCATAGCACAAAATTTAACGAATATGACAGTGGATGCACCTATATATTTATAAACATTTTTCTGAGAGGAACACATGTTAGGGAGTCCTCAGCTTATTTTCTGGAATAGAAGTGGTCCTTGGTAGAAAAAAGTTTGAGAACCCCTGCTCTAGACAACTCCAGCTACTCGCGTGCTCGCTTCTGTGAACTTGCTAAGTTATGCGAGATGTGATGCCGGCTTAAAATATGCACGATTTGCCCATGAAATTCCAAAGTAACAAAGCAATGTGAGGATTTATTTTGCTCGCTTTGAAGCTCACTTTTAGTTTGAGTTTCGAGTAAGAATCCGTTGTTGCTTGGGACTGAGGGGAGGTACGGGGAGAGGGAAGTTTTTGTGTTTTCTCAAGGTGTACAAAAGTGACTGTGTTCAGTGTTTCCTTTGTATCCCATCGAATATTTCTTCGGGAAAACTTTAATCTTCCATTAAGAATTGATCAACTATATGGCTTTGTTTTCTTGCCTACCAATGTTCATTTTCGCAGCTTTCTTGCTTTACGTCATCAAAAAAGCAGCGGATTTTCTTCTTCGCCTTTCATTTGTAGCCACTTTCACCATTCAATTTTAAGCTAGTTTAATGATTTTCAAATTATTTTTCATCCAACTCACTCGATCACTCGAGGACAATTTCTTCTTACAAAAATATTGCAAAATAATAAGAGCATCATTATCCTCGGGAGGATAAAACTACTGCTTTTAAGGGATCAGCTATCCCAGGCGGAAAATGTGAGGTCCCGAGTAGAACACAAGGTTGGCCCTCAATTGGTTCGAATCGGTACGGACTATTATATTCGTTTTACTATTTTATCAGTTCCTATTACTTAATTTTCCAAATTTCATGTTGCATCATAAACTTTTTTTCAATCTCACTGCTTCTATGCGATTCTCTTGCTTCTCATTCCCATAATTTCATACCAAATGGTGCCTACCTCCTTCCTCTCATAGATAGCACCTATGCTGTGATTAGAGAGATTTAAACTAAAAATGAAAATGATCTAATCTGTTATCATCACAACATTTCGAACGAAATATACCAATTGATTAGTGAGGTAGAGGCAATTATTTCGTAACAAAAATGCCAGTGAAATCGTGGCAAAGATGTGTAATGTAAGGGCAAATTTTTTAACGTCGTCCTGAAAAGTGTTCATTAAATTTTTCTGCACCAAAACTACACCAAAATAAAATTACTTCGTTCCAAATAAACGAATTTATATCTTATATCGGTCTTTGGGGACTGAAAGGGCGTGCAGAAGAGGATTGCACCCCAGCGTGTGTGCAGGAGTTTAGCGCTCCTTGACGGAAATGTAGGAAGCCTTTGATCCTCTCAAGGCATCTGCTGAACAGTTTGTCCTCGTAAGACATCTTGTTCAAAATAACTTTCAGTCGTGTTGTGAGTGGCGGTCGACGGAATAAGTAGTGGCAACGGCTAGAGTTTTTTGCGGGTTTTAAATGCTTCACCATCTTTTTCTCATTGCATTATTCTCTCAATTCCCTATGTTTCATATGATTTTAGTGATGTGTACGAATTTTTAATTATACTAGTAAACCCCTGTTTTTTAAAAAAGGGGGCCGGGGAGGAGGTGATGTTACGTTGCAGGCGCTGCGAGAAAGTCGAGGTGTAGGTTTTTTTTGGTGTACGCGATCCGTCATAAATGACTGGAATCGATAATTTCCTAAAAAATATACTTCAGATGTGGATCAAAAACGAATATATCCAGCGCAACAGAACCCGCGGTTAAAATATTCTTAATCTGGTGCACTGGTGAAACTCCTATAAAAAATAGTCATTGAGCTTCCTTGACAGCGATTTTCTTTGCTCTTATACCTTTCCTATACTTTCCTCAGTCTCAACTGCTGATATTCTATACAACCTAACCTAAGCTACCAATACACGTGATGTTCATTCCGACTCTGAATCTGCTGGGTTAATGCACCGAAAGTAATTGTGGAGTTGATGAAGCTTGTATCACAGATCCGCTCATCACACACTTTCGGCTGGTTGGTGTGACGCACAGACGGACGAACGGACGGACGGACGGACGCGGCTCCTTTTATAATAGTGATTCGCTGAGCAAATTCAAGGGTTGTTAAAGCCTGTATCACAGATACGTACACCATGCACTTTTTGATATTTAAGTAATCAAACAGTAATTATAGTTTTAATTGTATGATACTTATCGGATTAATTAATTCATGCCTAGTTCAGTTAGACACGACATGAAACAACATCATTTAAAATGATTTTTTTTACCAAGAGAACATTATGGTTATAATAATCAATAGATATCTTCTAAGAAGGCAGAATAAGTCGACGCAGTATTTTGTGACTTACTTTGATAAAACCTTGCCTTATTTTCTGCTCATCGCAGCATCAAAATACGTGAGCACTAGCAATTTATTGTCGCAATCACCAACGTCGTCTGCGTAGAAAAGAAACAAGAAGTTTTGAGTTCAATAGAACCTTTTTCATTCTTCAGGATGCGCGCCATGGGATAAAACATCGTCTCTTCAAAGCCTGCTGTCACTGCAGCTTCCGTTCTGTATTTTCCACTTGTTTTAAAGATCAGCCCAAAACGCCTAATATTTCATCTCTCGTAATCAGGATACAGCCGCTGGGGAGCGGATAAATGTCTAGGTCTCTGTGACGTGCATGCCAAATAGTGACTGGGAAGCTCAGCGCTTGCAACTAGCAATCAAGTTTCGATGTCTTCTTTCTTATAGAATAGCAAAACGCATAATTTATTCAGCTCAAGCTTATTGTTCAGTTTACTTCCGATCTTCGTCAGGAGCGAATGTACGTTTCTCAAAATGTATTGTCAGAAAATTTGATGTGTTTTATGAGAAATAACGAAATTGAATTGAACTCTTCAACATGTACTCATACCTTCTTTATTTGAACAGTCATGTTGTAATTTCATCTGCATCTGAAAAGTAGCCGATTTCACAGTGTTGCAGTTTATAAAATATTAATGCTAAAAGGATGAAAAAGGACTTATTAAAAGGAGCAGGATTGAAAGTTCTATTTTATTTCAATAATTTTGTCTATTCGGCATACTTTTCAAATAAATGTGATATTCTTCTCTAAAAATAATGCTATCCAATAATATTTGAAAAACTGCTCATGTTTTCTCTCTGCGGGAAAATAATTACTTCTGATCTTTATCCTGGGGTAAGATTTCTTTGCGACATTGCATTTTATATGGCTTTTAGTAAAGTTATATTTTTGAGAATTAAATGACCAGCAGTTTTTGTTACCTGTGTCTCACCAAAAAAATTTCTCGGTTTTCGTTTTATTATCATTAATTAATATCATTAACATGCTAATTCTTGTTTCTGTTCTTCTAGTATGCCAAATAGTCAATATTATTAAAATAAAATAAACTTTGAATTCGCCTTTTTTCAATGAAACCTATTTCCGCTTTCTATCTCTATTAATTTACAAACTAGAGCATTTTTAAATCGGTTTCTTTTTAGCGGATACCCTGTACATCGTTAATATGGTCCAAGATTTTTGTGAGATATCTTTGGTCCAAAGTTTTAGACTCGGAGCGTGTTTCATGCATAGGGTTGTAATGAAAGTGGATTTCTAAAACCTTTTTGCTTGAAGCTTGCGTAACTTACGGCATCATTCTCTGCAGGCCTGAACACACTTAAGGAACACTACGGCTTGTTTTTCTATGATATTTAAAAACGAATGATGAAGTAAGGAACGAGGCTTTAACTCTAAAGAAGGTTAATGTTTACGTTATATTAAGCGTTTCGACTCGATCAATTGTTTTCAAGAAAAGATGTGAAACAGTGGCAAAGAATATATTGTGTGCAAAATTATTAGCACCTACAATTGAAATCTAATAAAAAGCAAAAGGAATAATCTGTTTGCAACGGGTAAGCAGACTGATAATCATTTGGATGAGGTTTGCATTGTAAAATATACAAGGATTCCACGATGCGAAGATCAACAATACTGGATGCTAAGAAAGAAATGTTAAAAGCTTATGATTTTTCAGAAAGATTAATTTTTTGGCATGTGAGTGGATAGCTGATTGAGACGGACTGATGAGGGGGAGATCAGTACAAAAGCTCCTAGCGGCTTACTCTGCGACGCGGACACGTAGCGCTCTTGTGGGAAAGCCTACGTATTGAGACGTACACTAGAGCTACTGTGTTGGTAAATTCCTGAAACGACTTTTTTTTTTTTTAAGATTGATCTTTATAGTTGTAAAAGAAAAAACTGCAGTTAATATTAACGGGAACAAAACCAAAATCGATCTTCTTTAAAAATTTAAGGAAATTAAAAAGAAGGGTTTGCTACATTTTTCGTGGCGATGGGCGAAATAAGAAAGAGCACAACAAACTAGTTTCTTTCAACAGTAGATTGCAGTCGAGCAAAATTTCCCGTTTGAAATTTGCTGTTCCTCGATACACAGTCTACTTACTAATTTCAAATTATTTAGTGTTTTTCATTCATTTTAAATTTGATTATACCATTAGTTTGAGTGTAATATATTTTTTGTTTTTGTTTCGGGTCTTTGTCGATAATGACTCATCGAGTCAAAACGCTCAATTTTGAGGGTCGACTATTTTTAAGTAAAGTTTTCTGATTCAAAGTCTTCTTCATCCCTTTATCGTTCGTTCTAGAACACATTTATTCTCAATTACAGAAGCATTTTTTAGTGTGTAGATAGTACATTTACACGTTTTTAATACATATGTTTATAGAATTATTTCAAAACAAAGTTCTAAATTCTGGTAGTCTTGAATACATAAACCTACTTCTGTGGGAAGAAGTCGGTTAGTGTTATTCTTCAAATGACTATTTCATATCGATTTCTCTGCTGCGATCAGTTGAATAGTGTGTTTTACTGAGTTATTTAAGAAAATTTTCAAAATATATCAACATCTCATCAATGAAGCGACTTTTCATATTAATCACCTCAAAAATTCATAAGTTAATGATCCCAAAAATAACAGGTCAATATCCCACTATAAACTCTGTCCCGTTTAATTAACTATAATTCTTATAAATGGTGTCTCACAAGCCCTCAACATCTGGAATTGATTCCACTTTTGAATTTTTCATTACATTCCTCGGCGGTTTTACCAGGAAATTCAATAATGTAAGAGGCCGACAGCCGGTGACCTCAGAGCGAGCTGCCTAACTTGTCTGCGCGGCATCGAGTCTTCAAAGGAAAAGTTTATTGGGTCTGGTTTGCAATTAAGATTCTTGCATTTTTTATGCGGTGCCAAAGCTTTTTTCCTTCTTTGAAGTAGCTTGAGTTATTTAAAAAGTATAAATATTACACGAAGGACTTCATAACTCACAAAAATCATTAAAATATGGTGGCAGAGTGGGAGCTTTTCCACAAGTGGTTTGTTCCAAGGTAGCAGCCATACTTGGTTGAATTGAGGCGCTTGGACTCCACCTGTGGACGCGAGGTTTGAATCCGTGTGAGTTTCGATTGCAGTTCTTCCTGGCCTCGTAAGACTGCTAAAATATCGGTGCTAAAGCCGGTGTCTTGTAGCTAAGCTACGCGTAGGCCTAAAATACAGCGTTTTTTCGTGCCTCAACGACCGCAGTTTAAAAGCAGGAATGTGTGCTCTTGAAGTTGAAGTCATTTGTCTGGAAACGGCAATTTTGTAGCTAGTATTCCTCCTAACTCTTAAGGCATAGTATTCGACCATTTCCTAAGCTCGTTAATAACGTATCTTTTTCTACGTAATAAACAGCTGTAAAATGCTTTCATTGGTAATTTGAGAAGAACCATAAAGAATAATAATTATTATTGTCTATCATGTCTCAAGAAAGCAAGTCTATTTCGTTCTGACACCAACTACCCTTCGCATTTCGCAAACCATTTTACAACAGGAGATGCAAATTAATTTTTCATCGTAATTAAGCTAGGGAAAGGCCTCACGTTTTCGATAGCAGCATAGCGTGCTGCCCAAAGCCGTCCACTAATTCATACGTCTGATCCATATCAAGACAGATCCCTATTTGTACCTGCCCAAGCACTCTACTCTAAATCTTGGCTTTAAATATGTCACTGTTAGCACCGCACTTCAACTCAAGATACTACTTTTCTATGACCAACTCAGCAAAATTTTAATCTACTCCAGATGGATGGTTTCAAAATCAAGCCTCGCGTTGTCCTGCGTGCCCCATCGCGTGCCACAGAGGGCGAGCGCTATCACGGACACGCTACAATGACTCTGATGAGAAACTCGGGGCCGAATTTCGTTTCTATTTCCGCCTGAGCGTCCGTCTCACAACTTCAGGCCGCAGGAATTTCGACGTTGTTTTACTTCAATGCTGCTAAATGTAGTATAGTCTCAGAGAGGCATCCTCAAGGGAAAAGAGAAATTTAGAGTGAAGATCTCTTTCCTTTGCGGCAAGGTGATATTTTGTTCCATAATAAGAATTGCTTTCGGATACCCATCGTAATAAACATATAAAGATTAAAAATAGGAAGACTAATGACGCAACGCTTAGACTCATTTTGTACTAATTAGATGATAAAATCGATAAAATTGAACGTTTCGACCAACTTCGACCTTATATCGAAGTTTTTTACGCAGTGTGTTTTTAAAATTATTCTTGTCAATTCCTTGTCAGTTGGATCTTTTTTCAAATTTAAGGATGAACTTCCTAAAGGCATGCTTAGCTCTGTTGTATACAAGCATAGTTGTGCACGATGTGGTGCATCTGAATACGTTGGATCTACATCCCGGACCCTGCGTATTCGTGTGGCTGAGCATGCTGGACGAAGTCACCGTACTAATAACCTTTTATCAGCACCTCCTCACTCTGCAATACGCACACATGCAGAAAAATGCGACCTGCCTGTTAGACTATCTGATTTTGAAGTATTAGGCCGAGGAAGTAACCCAATAGAACTCAGAATATTAGAATCTCTTTTCATTTATAGACTAAAGCCAAAGCTGAATGATATGCAGTCTGCCTATCCCATACAAATAGTAAATTCCTAATTTTGTTTGGTAGCAAGTGTTTTTTAATTTCATGTTTTTTAATTTCATGTTTGTTTTTACCTTTGGATTTTCTGAATGATGACTGATTTGTAATCTTAACTTTTACAGTGTTGAGAATGACCACTGCTAGTTGGTCGAAACGTTCACTTTTATCGATTTTATCATCTAATTAGTACAAAATGAGTCTAAGCGTTGCGTCATTAGTCTTCCAATTTTTAATTAGGATCTCCAAGAATTGGAACTTTGACTTCTTTAACATATAAAGATGTATTAGTCTGTAGCGTGGGTGAACGGTTCAACGATTTTCAATCCGTACACGAGAGCACCAAGACACGCAATCCGAAATGTTTCTTAAATTCATTGAGAGACTGTTCGCCCGAATGAATTGTATGTCTACGATAACGCGACGAGTTGTAACACTTTTAATAAGAATGATATCTCGGAGGTAGTAATTAAGCTAACTTGAATCGAAATCTGGGCAAGATTTTGTGAAAAAAAGCTACTGCAAAATCTAAACTCAAGCTATTTAGTTTACGTGTTCCTCTCCGAAGTATTTAGACACTAACTAGAAGCAAAGCAAGAATGGTCTTGAATATGCTTCACAGATGCCGATTAATTCGCACCGCTACTTGACATATTCGAAGCACGCGGTGATGTGGGCTTTTCTCCTCAGTGACTCAAAATATAGAAAAATTTATGCTTGCTGAGGATGATAAGATTACAATGGCCATTGAAACTGAAAATTGCTTGAAAAATAAATGTACAGTCGATTTCACACGTAATGATGACTTGCTTACTCCCATTTATGTTGTCTATCAATGTAATACAATTGAGAACCAAAGTAGCATGGTGACGGCTCCAGGTCTGCTTCATGGCGTTAAAGTAAAATTACCGGTGTAACTTTAACCTGTGTAAAGTTACCGGCGTGTCAAACCCACGTACTGCGATGCTCAAGGCGCACAACTAAATCTACGTGTAAGGAGAGAAGATCTTATTTTAGTGAACCTGCTCAGAATAGGTCGTACAGGGGTGCTTTAGAAGTATTTTACGCTCTTTACACTGGTGAAGAATATGAACTTTCTCCTTTTCAGGAGAAAGGAGAAATTTCAGGAAAAATGTAATTTACTTTACTACTAAAAACGTTGTGATTTGCCTCAAAGAAGTGAAGCGATTTGTCTCTTGAGGGACTCAGCTAGCTTTTTTCGTTTTGCAATTTCTGAAATTGACGTAAAGTAATTACCTAACAATGCTTATTAATTTCATTTTCTCTGTCATTTGTGCACTGTTCAGTAATGGCACATTTATTGTCAAGTAGATGGCAACCCCGCTCACTATCGATGTTTGTGTACATCTGGATCAGGATGTACCAAACCAGGAGACAGGATGCATGGTACCAAGAGTTTCTTGCCTGCTTTTGAGACCTTATCCTTCTTAAATTTTTTTATTGCGTTATAGTAAAAGATGTGGGATGTCATCATAGACCACGTAACCTGGGCATACATTGAGATGCGATTCAAATAGGGCGCGTAGAAATCCGATCGGTCGCCTTTACGCGAAGTATGGAATCGGTTGTGATTCGTACCCAGAAATGTATCGATGTTGAAAGTCACCAGTTTAAGCATTTAGTCAAACCTTTGATCGTGGAACTTGAGCAAACAGGTTAAATTACCTGTCAAATTTCATCTAAACGTTTTTATTTTAAAAAACATAACCGTATAAGCTGAGTAGGAATTTTCATTTGGATTTCAAATTGTATTTATAATTTTTTAAAGGACTCTCTCCAGCAAAATTGCGGTCCAGTAGTTTAGTTTGCATATTTGGATCCTGTATGAACATTTATTGAGCACGATTGTTTCCGCTTGTCCGTTCTGTTCTCCAGCGACCTGAGACATCGTGGTTTAGATTCAAGTTTTTACCTCATCAGCATTTTTTAAATTAGAAATTTTTTTCACCGAAAGTCTATCGGGAATCAACATGGAACAGAAGGTAATCTCATGAAACAGTTTTTGTTTAACAGGCTACCAAATATCCCTGTTGCAGGTGTGTTTGGAGTTTCAGTTTAAGTAATCCAGGGCAATTACAATGATCATAAGCCAAAGTGTGTATTTCCAGCTACGAAATTTTTTTGGACACCATTGCTTTTAAAATCATTTCATTGAACTCATTTTGCTTAATTATGCCTGAATGGGACCGTATCCTAGAATTTTTCACGTAATGACGAGTCCAGATTATGCAAAATTTAAAGTATTGTAACAGAGAATTTTTCTTTATAAAAATAAGGAAAGTTATAACAAAATCGAAAAATCTCGGGTTTTAACATGAATTCAACACATATCGTTAAATCCATGTGTTTGGCAAGGCAGCAACATGTCAGATAAGGAAAAACTTTTCCCTCCAGGCAGACTCTGAACAGGCACCTCTAACTAGCAACATTACTGAACATGCTGCAGCACATCATTCAATTATGCTGTTGAATGCACAACATTGCTGCACGCCGTTATTATGCATTGAAACGATCAACTTCGCAGAGAATCGCACAATATTATTATTTCTTTGATAACAATACAGTGCGACACACAATAATGCATTTGAACGCATAACATAGCTGCATGGTAGACAACTATGTATTGTAACGCCCTCAATTACTACGCATTACACAATCATGCACTTGAATGCACATAATTATTATGCATTACACAATTGTATATTTGTGAGCATGACATTGCTACATAGCACACAATTAAGAATTTAAACTCACACATTTCCCACGCATTACAATTTTGCATTTCTACGCTCAACATAGCACATAATGGGTTTGAACGCACTCAATTACCACACAGCACACAATTATGTATATGTACGCAAAGCATTGCTGCACAGCACACAATTATGCAAAGTAGCACAGCGCCCGGCACCATTCAAGCTGCGGTGCCTGAGGACGCCGTGTAGATGCAAAGAAGAGCTGCCGAGGCAGGGCGAGCTCACTCCTTAGAATTGCTGCAATACATGTGAAGTGTCCTTAAGGGCAAAAACAACGGGTGATACTTTGTGAGCCTCGAATACACGGTGGTCATCTCAGACGCATGGTACTTCTCTGGTGAAAATTGCGTGTTCCTTCTCGCTAAGACGCTTTGTAAAGCGACATCTGTTGTGATGGTTTTATGATGCAGATCGTTCCATGCAGGTGGACCTGTGTACTGAGTTGTTTTGGGGTGTTGATGGTTTCCTTGTGAGGTGACACAACTATGTTTCAGGTGTTGCTGGCATTGTTGTGAGGTACTACAGGTATTATGTGTTACTATAGTACTGTTTGAAATGTTGCAGTCGTTGTTTATAAGGTACGGTGAAATTGTTGCTAAGTTTGTCGATCTATTCGCATTAGACATAGGAAGAATTGAAATCCTATATTTTTTCAAATGGTACATTGTGAAAGTTCTATTTTTATTGCAAATATTGGAATTAACATTAGCTGCTGACGACTTACAAAATAAAAATAAAATTACTCACTAAATTTTAAAGGACATGCGAATGCTGAGGAGTTGTATGCTAATATTTCTCGTCAAATCCAAGAAAGTAATTCGATAACGCTCGAATTTTTTAATCCATTCCTTGCGGTGTGATAAATTAGAGGCGATGCGATATTCTAGAGTTGCAATCGTGGATTGAAAATAACTGACTATACAATAATCACAACACTGCGCTAAGCTAAAAAAATGAGCGAAGCTGCTGATGTCTTAGGATTATTTGAGCGAACACGAATTTGATCATCACGTGTTCACGTTTTGTGCCACTTGAAACATCGAATTTTTTCAACCGAATTTCCTGGGTTCAGAAACTTCAAGAAGTGCGTGCGTGCAAGTAAACGTGTTTGATAACGTTAACTTGAACAGTAAGTTAAAACTGTATCAACCAACAAACGATAATCACCCTAGGAGTTAACCTCATCTAAATTTTGCAGTGTCAGGCCCGACCATTTAGCTCGCAAGGGATTTGCTCAGAAGCCGTTGTACAAAAGACGAAAATTATTAGCATGAGAGCCCTTCCAGTTCTTTTACTTAGGTGTCCTTTCATTGCATCATAGAATAACTATGATAACAGCTATGATACGACACTATCGTGGTATGGGTGTTATCGTGGCATGGGGGTTATCGTGGTATGGGTGTTATCGTGGTATGGGTGTTATCGTGGTATGGGGTTGTCGTGTCATGAGTGTTATCGTAGAGTACGACACATTATCGTGATATGAGCGTATCAGGGAAAACGTAAATGATATTCTCAAATTTTTGCTTTCACAAAGGCGCACTAACATATATGTGATAGAATACGAAGCAGCGTATTTATCTAAACCCAATCTCGTTTTAATAACCTCGTATCAAACACACGACCATTGGTTTTCATATATTTGAAATCTTAAATGATGGCTATAAAAGACTAGTTTTTTTGAAGCGGACGCTTTTAAATAGCTCAAAAGATTTTTTTATTGATGTCGCGACTAATTTTGAAATTTTTCCTCTCGCTTCAAAACTCGAGGGCCTTCAAAGTGCTGGTACATAAATCATCAAAGGTCTTGCAATTATTCTCGTTTCTCAGCGCTCTTGTTGTTCAAGAGGGTAGCGGGTTTAAAAGGTCACTTTTGTTCATTTGATGCCAGTTGTTACTTTGCATTTGCAAAGAGCACGTGAACTGAAACATTTTCTTCTCGATGTTATTCCAGAGCTTAAGAGATATGCACTTTTAGAATTTTCAAACTATTCTGTAGCGTAGTTTGAGAACTGTAAATTTATTTGTGGGCTGTAAAGCTACTTTTATTTCCAAAAATTGAATTTACGCAATATCTCCTGCCAGCAAGTTGCAGTAAGGACTTTCACAAACCAAAAATTCTGAAGAGCTTCTTTAATTACAGCATCAATTCATTCCCCAAGGGGCCCCGGCGAGCCTTTGTTGTCTAGCTTCAATAGAGAGCTCCAATTAAGTCCATTACATTTGCCCTCGCAAGGTAGGAAGCTTACAGAAGTTGCGCGACTTACGAGCCGGGCATTGGAGGGTCACACTTCATCAGTTCCCATTGGAAGTGACCACGCAACATTTCCTACTCAGAACCATCACGCCAATAGGGTTCTTCTTTTACTGGCCAAGTAATTAGCCACACGCGGATTGCCCAAATTAAATTCATTGTCAAACTGTCAGTGAGCATCCGACTCGGGTAACTGGGAGTTTAATTCACTGTGGCTACTGTCGAACTAACTTCGACACTCGCGTCGCTAAGTTTGAGTACTTGAAGAACAAATACAATGAGTTTGTATTTAATCAACGGAAGCTCAGGACTTGCAGATGAAGTTATCGATGCTTCGATGGAGGTGACAGGTTAATGCATCATGTATATTGGACCCAAATGTGTCGTATGACAATTAAATATTTATTGGCTTGACATTGCAGTTGACACAATTTAGGAAAACCTGGTCTTGCCTTGCTTGGAAGAACAGATGAAAATCAAGTTTGAATTCACTTCTTCTTTTATATTTTTCACAATACGATATTATCGTTAGCAATGATTTGTTTGACTTGGCGATTGTTTCATTGTTGTGCGAGAAATGCCGCAAAGATGGATGTTCAGCAGTTTTCAAGTAGATGAATGAGTCAAAATTTGTGTTGTACATCTTCCTTCTGTTTCAGAAATCTCAGTCCTTCTTATGTTTTTTTTTTAAATTGTACTCCAGCTCCTGGATAAGAATTTGACAGCACATCTCAATTTTAACATGAAGCGCTCTCAATAAGAAAGCTCTTTTCTTCTCCGCACAAATCAAAGGAATAATATTACCTCGATGTACTTTACCTCAGCCAGTTAAAATTGTGATACAGTAGCCCCCAGTTTTAGAGAGTGCGCAACTGATACTACATCGATTTCTTGAAGGAGAAGATATTGGGATCGTTAAGATTTAACTTTGCGTTGTTGCCTGGAGTTGCTGAACATCGGGAGTCGTCTGGGGATTATTCACCTATAGTGCAAATGTGCTTGTAATCCAGTCCATTAAATGAAGTTAACTGCTGTTTCATGATAATTAAAAAACTACAGTTGTATGTAGGACTTGTAATTGAGTGATGATAAAGTAAAATGATACCATTTAATCAACGAAGTAATAAAGAAACATTAGAAAAACCTGAGCACTTTAATAAAATTAGGGCGTCAAAACATACCTGCGAAAATTTCCTATCCTGGGACCACGTTTCATGTTGATAAAAACACTTAAGCTAACCTGTACCCAATCATTTATCCATATGATATCAGAACTGTGAAAATAACTTACCATAGGCGTTATACGTCTCAAGTCGAGTCTAGTCAATGTGCGACTGCCATTAAGTCTAAGGAAAAAACTCCGAATATTCAACTTACTCCTTCCGAGGGGCAGCATGTGATGTTACATCTCTTAAGTTGATTATCTAAGCTTCAATGGCAGATATTTAGTAGGGATTGGCTCATTTAGAATTAATATTTCAAACTATCTCTGTACGCAGAAGACTA
The DNA here is from genome assembly GCA_014220935.1 of Platorchestia sp. MABIK. NCBI lineage: Eukaryota > Metazoa > Arthropoda > Malacostraca > Amphipoda > Talitridae > Platorchestia > Platorchestia sp. MABIK. Next base: position 118,567 of record JACJUY010000942.1, read on the forward strand.
ATGTTTGCTAAAGTGTAATTAAAACTCGGTCAGTTCATCGAGTGTGAATTTGTACAATTGGCCCGTCTTTTGAAACTGAATTGCACGTCTCTCCCTCGTGTATCTAGATTGAATAAAGCTTTCAATTTTAGTGCTTTCATAAAATTAAGTTGTAGTTTCCGGGTAATATTGTCGAATATTTATCTTACCATAATTAGTGGCAGTCATCGCGGCAGTTTAGGCGGTCATCGCGCTTACTTATAACTTGACAAGAAAAACAAAATAGACAAACCTCATGCTTTTCTAAATGAAATAATTTTCTAGACGAATCATTCGACAGTGCTGAACTACGGCTGTTGCATTTACGAAATTGCTCGCTGTATACCTACACTCACAGATGATTTGCTCAGTTTTGGATACTTCTATTTTAACACAAGGTTGAGTGAAGGGAAATTACCTAATTGAAAATATGAAAACTGAAACAATAAACGAGTCAGATAAATAATAAATTATTTAAAAAATAGTTTTTTGGGGTACTGATGCTACCGAAAATCATTGTACTTCATAAAGCCATGAAGAATTGAATTATCTTCAAATGGTACTATTACAGACCACACTTCACAGGGACGAAATAATCGAGTTATTCCGAATCTGTCAATTAAGACATCACAACTTTATTGCTGAATAATCTTCAGTGAGTTGTCGCCGGAGTGTCGGGGATTATAGCTCTGAAATATTGGTGAAAACTTAGAGGCACATATCGGTGATAAATTCCACTGAAATATTTCTAAATAAGATTGAAATATTAGTGAAAAGTAAGATTGAAATATAAGGGATAAATATCACTGAAATACCAGTGAGCAACTAGGGACAAATATCAGCGATAAATACGACTGAAATATCAGTGATCAATTAGTGATAAATATCAGGGATGAATATCAGAGAACGTTAGGACCTGACACCGCAGGACTGCAGCGCCGCCAAGGGACGCCTCCAAATGCCATCCTGAGCCGAGATTTGGAGGCCGCCATGCAGACATTTTGTGACAGCATCTCTGCCAGACAACGTCCGCTCCTCTAAATAATAAACTGCTCCTCCACAAAAGCTCTAAATATTCTACCGAGATTTCGCCCTCGCTCATTACGTTTGATTTCTCCGTATGCGGATGTGAATAATGGTGCGCTCAATTTCCACCTTCTTTTAAGTGTAAAAAATACACCCATGAGATGGGTATCGATGGTTTTTCATTCTTTGCGGTAATCAATTAGTAAATATTTTTCCCATTATATATTAAAGTACCCTCCAATACTTGCCTTAAGATGTCAATCTGAATTTCTCGATTGTTGGATATACATTTTTCTCTTGAAAAGGCAGTGGAGCTTCGCCGGAATAACAGCCTGCATTATTCAGCCCTACGTCAGGCCAGAGCGAAGCTGTTAATCCCTGAGAGCGCAACCGCCTCGAATTTTTAGAATAGCCGAGTTGGAAGAGCGGAATTTTGAGAGCGAAGCCAGGCCACGTTCTTCAGAATAAGAAGCGGCCAATCACTAATACAGGAGGCTCCGTGGTTCGTGATGCTGTACAAAATGCCTCCAAATTGGCTCACCACTTTCGGGAAAGCGAGTTTGGGGACAGAACTCGGCGCTCTTTCTGCAGTTCAGAACGGGAAACGGAGGGTGTGGATAGAGTTTCTATTGGAGACCGTGCCATGCAATGCGTGGCTTTTTTGTGGTTGTCTTCAACACTTAACACTGACACTATTCTCAAGACGGCGAGAGCATCATTTTAAAACTGAGTTTCAAATTAACAAGAATTAAAATTTGTTTTCTTTTAAAAGACACAGTGCGTCTAACTTTGTGGATGAAAGGCAGGAGTAATATTACAAATAAATTTTTCACAATGTTTCAGAAATAGACTGCTGAAATTATTTCGCCTGCGATCCCGACATAATCTACTCGTAAATGCTAAATACAGTTCTGCAGCACGTTAGTTCGTTTAAACTAGTGAGACAACTCGTTGCTAGGTTACTGGAGTGTCAAAACAAGCTTTTTTAGAGTATTGAAATCATAATCTTGAAAGATGCCAGGTATGAGTCAATGGACTATAGAATGATGTTCACTTAAGCATGCCAGACCTGAGGCCCTGGACCTAACTGTTGAACGTTAAACCACCCTAGTCCATTAAAAGACATTGTGGGAGACATCGGCAATGGCTAACCAAAAGGTTTGACCACGATTGGTTGGTTATTTATAGTTTGTGACGCATTTTTTTCACGTACTTGGCAAAGTACCGAAAAGTAATTAATAGCGGTAGAGCGGCAGGCTTGTAAATTACCGACCAGTCAGGACAACGGTCTGGCAAGGTTAACACCTTACCAACAATGACGAGTTGACGCCCTTTCCTAAGATTTTTTTTCCAGAATGTGACACGTACACTCGTCCACAACATTGTTTATCAAATATATTCACAGTCAAGTTTAAGCGTCGATTCAGATCCCGTCTCCGCTGTCGACGAGTTCAGAATTAAAAACATAAAACAACAGATCTAAAACTGGTCAGAAAATGAAAAATTTCTTCCAAATAACGTCACCTAAAACGAGGCTAATGCTTGCGATTTTTAAAAATAGTTAATCGGCGTGGATGAGAAAAAATCTAAAAACTGATTTATTTATTCACGTCCTTGTCACGAGACGGTTTTACATGTTGTTAACTTGCATCAACAAGGGTTTCTCGGATTGGAGGAAAGACACACCTCCGCACAAACATGCAAATGATGTTGTAATTTGCACGAGTAAAACACGAACACAGTGTTAATGTTATGCATCACAATATGCAAGAAAAAATTAAATATTTTATGTGTACTCAACAAGTTCGGCGGACACACAAACTTGCATTTGCCATAACCCATTTTTCTTATGGGATTTTCTGTTTTCTTGAGATAGGAACTATTCGCTAAGTATGGTTAGGACATAATGCGATTGAGAACTACAGAAATTGTACTCACCCGAATATCCCATTAAACTAGTGCTATGCGAAGGATACGTTACAAATTGGCATGCCTAAATTATGACTCCTGGAATTCTAACATTAGCCCACCAATTTACTTCTCCGACTACAGATGTAAGCTGTTGAAAGATGAATTAATGGATCACAAACTTTAAACACATCAATAATTGCCGCCTAAGGTAACTCGAAAAACATATTTTGAAAACTCTGCTCACAATGACAGGACCTTTAAAGACAGAATATTTTTAATTTTCGAATGTCCCGTTTAGATGCTCATTCTGTTTATTTTTATTCCGTCATCAGTTCTCGATTTTGATAACGGGAAGACAAACATTTCGGGCGAGTTTCTTTCACAGAACAGAAGGAAAAGAGCACCTCACCTGTAAGTTGTAGGAGGTACAGGGTGGGGCACATCAAATGCCTGCGTTTTGAAAGGCTATTAGGAAAAGGGAAACAATACTTACAGAATTTTTTGTTGTTTCATTCGAATCTGTATACAATGTGGTTTGTGTGCTCAATTTTTGGAGATGGCATCAGGAAGATGGTGGTGACCACACGCATCTTACCAGCACCACCACAGCCGTAGCGCGCGCCTTTCAAATCTCGGGCATTTGATTTGCCCCACCCTTTATTATATTGAAGAAGCTCTTGTTTTCCTTTAAAATAACGTTTGCCAAATTTCATCACAGTTATGAAAATCGAATAATGGATGTTTAAGCGAGCGAAATTCACCTTCACTAGACAACCAAAGCATCATTAATACGAGGAAATAACACAGAACTTTAAAATAGGGACAATGAGTCTCCAAAAGCTATCATTAATTCTAAATCAATTATTAAGAACATTACGTGAAAATAATTAAAAATTCAATATGAAGCGAAATGTTTGTCTGAGGAGTGCCTAAACATCTCAAGCACGTTGAAATGAGATTCCTGCATACATAAGTGGAAAAATTTCCTTTCCTCCAAAGCACGCCTTCTCTAAATCTCCTTGGTTGGAAGGCAGGCGTTGCACAGCATGAACTTTATTATTGTTTCAAAGATGTTCTCCAGACTTAATTAGACAGACTGTCTAGGTCCCATAAGAATGTTAATGCGATTCATGCTGAGCCATGCGGTACTTTCCCGAGTGTGTATTTTAGATGGTTATCTTGTTGAAACTTCTCAGATTTCATGATCTCGAGGTTTTTTTACTGCGTCTACCCGTAGTTTTTTGGAAATCTTGTTGAACACTTTTGAATTGCAGCTGTGCGCATAAGCTCATTGTTATTTGTATAATTTGAAGGTTTATACAGGGCACTTTTTGAAGGAAACTAACTTCAAATTATTATATTTTAAAGGTTTGTGGTAAATTTAGCTGAATAAAAGCGTCAAATTCTGTTTTGAATGTCTTTCGTATCCAATGGATGAACAGTAGCTTCAAATTATTAGGTCGAGAAGGTTCTTCCTATGGTGACGAATAAAAGGTTCTCCGTGCCCTAGATGAGAATCGAAGCCGAGCCGTCGTGCTGCCTGCCGCCACAGTGCATCATGTACAGCTGATCCGGGTGCTCACGGCCCGAGTCTTTGATGTGTCACGCAATGTAGGGAAAGCATTGACATGTATTTGTTTTCAGTGAAACGCGATTTTTTTCGCGAAAATGTTATTTTTTCGGTTGCACCCGCTAGAGCAATGGGGGTCAAGTTCGTCACCGCACTTTTTAAAATTTTTCTTCCAAAGTTTTCTGGTGTAAATTAATCAAGGAACCTTTTAATTTAGTCTTAAATTAGTCAAATTCTGTAGAGAGTGGCACGTTTCGTATGGAAATGACGTTTCACTAATTATTTTCTCAGCTCTTAACGTTCGCCTATGCGATTTTCATGGTTTTAAAATCGAGCACGAAGGAAAGGGTTCTTCAGGGTTCCAGTCCTAAAGGTGCTCATGCAATCATTTTGCTATTCGTTTTTTTTTTATAGCGTAGTTTGATAACTTTTGATTAGTTTGCTATTCAATTCTTAGGAATTATTGTTCATATTTGTGTAGCATTGGTCAATTTTACGCCTTCGTTCTTTCAACACGTCTCTGTAGGTAAATTCTTTATCGAAAATAACGGTAAGATTATCGTGAGATAATCTTACCTCTTACACAATCTTAACTATTCTTTGAATCTTAATAATGATAATCTTAACTTTTACAATGTGTCTAGGTAAACCTCATTACAAAGTGATCATCTCTACCTGCCTTTTCGTTCTTACAGTAGTAAACTTTTCCTTACTTTACTGTAATTGGGAAAAATATAGTTTCAACAGAGAAGCAAAGAGCTTACGAAGAAGTTCAAAAAAGTTTCCTGATACCGTTATAAACAGACTCAGACAGGAGACGAATATGAAATCAACAAACGACCGTCTCCGTTACGATTTGAAAAATACTCAAGTTGAGAGAACTCACCTGAAATTAAATGTTTTACTGAGCTGAACATTATTTGAATGAAGAGCGAGATTATGAACACTAAATGTATAAAAAAACAAGAAAGTTAGTATTTCATTCGTTGAAATTTTTATGATGTATTCAGAATCAAAAGTGTCTACAATATTATTGATCAAAAATTAATAGGAAGATGTTTGCGTTGCAAAAATTGCATGCTTCTCGTCTGTGGAGCTAAGCTAATTTCAAATTGGATGATAATTTTATGAAAATTTGAAGCGAAAATTCTGAAAATCCCAGATTCCATGAATAACTGAAGCGTAGTTTTCAATATGCGCATCGCTTAGAGGTGCAGCGCTGTCGAGTTGCTATCCCTGAGGCCGGATTTTCGGGCAACGTCGTAGCGGAACAGTTGGCAGTTCCTAAAAGTTTACCCAGTAGCGGCCATATTGTTTTGCTTTAGAACTAAATATTACAGGAATTTCCCTTAAATAATTATGATACATGAAATCTGGTCCGGTATGAAATGTTAATCGAAGCATTTCGAACATCCGAACGATGTGAATACTTTCTTAATGTTCTTCAAAAAGGACGTTGGTCGAGACAGGGTTACTCCTGGTAATCTACGGACGGTAGCGCGTACCGTCGCGTCCTGCTTGTTTTTTGCGTCAAATTGAAGCTTTAGAGCGTCATTTGTGACCGAACCTCATAAAAAATAAGCTCACATGTCATGCTGGAACTGCCTTCGCCCTGGAACTCGAACAAACATCTGCCCCCAATGATGTTATTTTTATGCGTTTCGTTATTTTTCTGAACATGGAAATAAAAAAGCTATCAAGCGTGTTTCTAATTGTTAGTAAGTTATTACAGTTTCGCTAAATTGTGCTTCTCGGAAATTTGCTTCTGAATTCCGCTTCAGAAGCAATTTTTCATTTCAAACATTTTCCGCAACATTAGGGTAAAACATTAAACGTTTTCTGCCCGGATAAACTTTTTTTTCATGCAATTGAACACAAACGATTTCAAACGGATTATAACTACATGAGAAATTCAAAAGCTCTGTACCAATGTGAGGCAGTTATGAAGTGCGTAAAAAGCTTGTTTTTCTAGTTGGCAGACGAGAGTTTCCAGACTGGAATGCAGAGCACGATCCCTCCTCAGTATTCTGGTCAGTTGGGATTATCGCTGGCTGCTCCAAGAGTCTTTGTCAACAGCTTTAGAGTTCTGGTAAACTTGAATCATGAATGAAGTTGTTGACATGAGCATAATATTCTGAATTTGTTGCGTTTTGTTTTGAATAAAGCTTATTTTTACCTTAGAGAAGCAGAGCAGCTTTGTGTTTCTGAGCCGATTATTCAATTTTAAAGTTGCGATACCATTTGCGAGTGCAGAAAAAAGTTACCTCTGCAACTGCGAACCTTGTTGAGAAAATGATGATGTTGATGATGATGGGTGTTGCGTGCTGTTAATGATATACATGCAGGATCATTCTTTTATTTACCTACGCCATTTTCTTGAAAATTTTGAGCAATTCACATTGCTTCCTTTATTTCTTTCATTTGTCTTTATTCTTTTTCATCTACGATCTAACTGATTTTCCAGTTTCAAGTTCCGCTAATTAATTCAACGACCTTAATAATACTAAAACCCCGATACAACTACAAGTCCAGTGATTCTCGAACTACACAAATTATTTGATTGACGCTCACTACTTGAGAGAAAACGAAACATAAAAGGACTGTCTTCACCGAAGCAGTTATCCCACCTCTGTTGAAAAAATAGTTACTAAAAACACAGTTATATGCTTCCTTGAGGCTACCAGTGATTACTCGTAAAAGTTACACGTTGTATCGAGATCCGGTGAATATTGTTGTACGTGCGAGCAAATCCGTATCTGAACAAGCCATACGCACACAAGCCCGATTCAATGTGGATAACGATATCTTTTACGGGAACTCACTTATAAAACTCATTCAATTTTTCGTGCGCTAGTGCCGTTGTTTGTTCCAGGTATGCCTATGGCTTTCAACAACTTTTTAGATCGGTAGTCTAGAAATTCGTTAAGAGGCTTCCAGTATCTGTTCATGTCCATACTACGAAGCTGACACGTACCGTGATGTCGTGGTTTTGAAACTCCGAAATCCTAATGAGATACCACAGGTTAATGTGGCGTTTGAGAGTAGAAGTTAGCAGTAAAAAAAAAATACCAGCTAGTCTTTTCATAGAAATTAAAGAAGATACTTTCGCAATTAGTTAAAAGTTTTGAGTTGATGTATGGAGCTCAGGTTTTACCAATGCATATTAAAGCGAGCCGGAGATGCCCTTATTTTGAGTCGAATGATCCATCAGACTTATTAAATTATATATAAATTCCTACTGTATTGTTTGTTAACGATATTTTTAAAGAAGTTCGACACCATGGTGTTGCTAAATTTTCTCGAGAAAAAATTTTCTCATCTGAGTCCCTGTTATGTTTTCAATAGTTCATGTATGTATAACACAGGCTATTTTTCATTTGATTACGTATATTTTACCCTCATTTTACAATAAAGCCTGCACTCTTTGCATGCTTTTTGGATATCTGCAAGGTATTGGGTATAGTTAGCAGAACTATTTTATTCGAAAAATTTGACAATTACAGCTATTGTGAAAAAGTTGTCGGGCTTTTCCAAAGTAACCTTTATAAAAAGAACGAAATTTTTCAAGTGTAACGGTTCTAGATCAGATATTTTACCGCTTTGTGTAGAGGTGCCGCAATGTTCGGTATTGGGTCATCTATTTTTTTTCATTATTGCTATAAATTTCCTCAGCGTTATGTTAATAGCAGACGATACCGGTTTTTCGTCAATGTTACCCCTTTAATTGATGCTAAACACAAGAAGCAATTCGTTATTATGGAATGAAGTGATTTTCTCAAATAAACTCACAGGAGTTGAACAACCAATGTTAGTTCTTTTTACCTCTTCATGTTGTGGTCCGTCTCGGGTTGTATTCCTATCTTACCACTGCGATCATTTATGCTCTGATCCTATTATTAAATATTCATTTTCAAAGTTAGGTGAGACTTTATTATCTCTTCGTCATCAATAGTGAAGGATGTTCGATCGTTAATTATGTGAACGTTCATTTCTTTTCAATGCAATATTTAGTGTGCTGCCACCAGTCTCTAATTAGAAAAACTATAATAACTAATTCTGATTTGTGTTGATATAGTAACGTGGACTCGTTTAGTGCCAATCTCATATCCATTCAAAGCAAACAAAAATTACTGCACTTAGATAGAGATTACAATTTACTGCTAATGAACTAATCTGACTTACATGACATTTCCAATTGAAGCTACAAGGTCTCGTTCACTCTAGGATCTGAGAGAAAAGTACATAATTAAGCGCGGTTCCATAAACCGAATGGATCGAGATACTCAGCTGTGTGAGAGTTAACGGAAATGACGGGAAGTGCGGAATGGTGCGTTTTGAATACTCCGTTGATGGAGCCTTAATTCACAGGCCCCACAATAATGAAAGTCGCCACAGAATGAGTAACTTTCACAAATGTTGATGCGTGATTTACAGGTGAAAATCTGACTGATACAATGAGCAGTATGACAGCCTACACTCGAGGATGTAGGGTGGTTCAGCTGATGATCAATTTTCAACTCAAATTGGAGTTGATTTTGGACACCAATTTTGAAAATGACGAACATTAAATTAATCGCGCCTTCATTTAATTTTCATTAGGCATTTATCAAAATTGAGTAAGTGACTGCTAGTCGGTCAGCAGAATATGAAAATCCCCTCAGTGACCACCTGTGGGTCACGTTGCACTTGAAGTGTTGAACGATGTACTGCTGAAATTGATAAGTTCTAGCGCTTCACCGCCGCTCTCGGCTTTGTGAGGCGGTTTAAAGGCAACCACTTGAATCGAACGAATTCGTTCGAACGAGGTTTTTGAAATTTGAAAATCATCCTAACGTATGTATAAATACATCCAAATGTTTCGATAACCTGTAAATTAATTCCTATTATGAAATTCCTTCTAAATAACAAATACCAGCATTACAAATAGAGGAAGTAGATATCTGAAGATGTCTTGAATGGAAGTTGCTGGAGACTCAAAGCTTGGCCGTTTGGGATAAAAACGATGTAACGCGATCGTGACAGGGATGCTGGCGTTATGTGAAGATGCTTTATTATAAGGGAAAGCTCCTAGAATATTCGTTGAATGAGCATAGTTAAGATCATAGAAAACTCGTGACAAATTATATCTTCACGTGCGATCGACGCAGTTTTTTTGGAGATTCGAAGTGAATACGTTGGCTTGACTTGACACTTACGTATTCCATTGCGCAGAAATATTCAAAAGCAGACGCGAGATCACATATATTCTGAGCCTACTTTTAGTTGTATGCGTTCAATAAAAACTCGGAAAGTTTTCGGAAATCATATTCTTTGGCAATAAATAGGATTGTAAACTCAATTCTCATTGCACAACTGAAGTTTGCGCCAAGTTGAACAAGTATTGTGATTTTCTTAATTCTATGACTCACTTTTTGAACAAAACTTCATTTATTACCTTGTATTTGGCCCTTTGACTTTTGCTCCATTTCACCGAATATGTTTTCACCTGGAGAGTTGATCCATTCAGCGAAAAAATGCATCAGTATCTAAGGATGCTCCATTTCCAAACAAGACTGATACACATCACCTTATACATTGGTTTTTCAAATGCCTTATAACTAACGCCAGGACGCCATGACGGTTTCCCCCGGTCAAAACCGGTACCCATTTCAGGCACCTGGGTAGAGTGGAGTATTGTGCTTAGAGTTTTTCCCCTATACCCAACGAAGAAAGTCGCCACACCGCACCGGGATTCGAACGCTCGACGCCTTCACGAAAGGAAGGGTTCTTCAACCACACGGCTACGACGTGCACAACACTTAAAGAATCTTGAAGAATATTTGTTAAGTGGTTGTGCGAATTGAATTTAATATAAACACTTTAAACATTAAACTTGAAAATTTTTCGTAAGTTTGTTGTTTCAGGAGTAAATTGATATTAGGAACGAATTTTCCCTACTCTCATAACTCCAACATATGCAACCTTAGGAGATCGTTGTTTAATTATTATTCTATTTTATTACAATTAACTGCGACATCTACTTCGGTCCATGAAACGCTTTGCCGAGTGATTTTTTCTAGAGAAGTTCGTTGCAAAGTTTTCTTTAGCCGTATCGCTAAACTCTCTAAAGTTAAAAGAGAAATGATGAATGAAGTGAACACTTTGAAAAAATTAAATGATTAACTCCCCTCCAAAATGGATTATTTAAAAGATGCACTAATCCCCACACCCATTCAATTTGCAGCTACGGTTCAATTCAAACGAATTAAATGCGCTCTGACCACTCAAACTGTACTCAAACTTACGTGTAAACTGTGCTCAAACTCAAGTCTCAAGTCAAACTGTACTCACTGTGGGTAAATTGTACTTATACTGTACTCAAATTCTACTCACTGTGGGTAAATTGATCTCAAACAGTACTCAAACTGCGCTCAAACTGGACTCGGAATATTCTCGGACTGTACTCGGACTCAAGTTTTGCACTTAGTGGTGCATATTCCGAAGTAAATATCAACACATAAAATCAAGGGAAACAAATCAAACGAGTTGAACGTAAACACCTAAATATTTATTTTTCATGTTTTAATGAGATATTGAAGCATTGGAATTCAACACGCTGAATATCTGGTCTCCAATATATTTCATGAATGATTTCACAAGCACTACACAGACTGTCAAGTAAATTTATAGGTTTTAAATATGTTTAAGAGCTGGAAAATATTTTTGAGGCTCACAAGGCTTCAGTCCTAAACACTTCCTCGTTGACCGCTTACCTGCCCATAGATGAACTGGGGCTTGAAGAACGGTTTTAACTAAAAAAAAAACACTCCTCGTTGCTTCCTGAAAACGGTCCATGATCTGTTTGATGAGCTGTGATGTGGGTGTGATTCAAAAATGTGAACTCCACATGAGGAAATAACTCTTGCATCCATGAGAACTAGTCTTCACTAGGGGAGGATGTAAAATCCCGAACTAAGTACTAGGCATGTTTTCTTTCCATGGAAATGGAGAAGGTTTATTGTTTGTTAATGACCATCTTTTTTCTGTTCACTGCTGTTCTTCCTATCTCGATTACCATCTTCTTCAACTTGATCTTATTTCACCAACTTTTCTCAATCTTGTTGCTTACATGTACAAGGTGTTGGATACACCTTGTGTAATGTGTATAGATTTCCCACTCTCGTAATTCCATGCAAAATAGTATCGTCCTCCTTCCTATCATAAGTACACCTCTGATGAGGCTAAGGAAGCGTGAATTAACTGGTAATTTGTATAAATATTTACACCAAATGTAATGGGGTGGCAGTTAACTATTTCGAATTTGTTTACGAATTTGTTCACTGTGAACAATCTTGTCTTCCTATTGTTATCATCCTCTCAACCTATTACTATCTACCTATTCGTCTTATTATTTTAGAGCATGCTATTTACGTATTTCTATTTTTATTTACCTATTTCCTTCTCTGTTTTTGCCTTTTCAATTTACACATTCTTACTTCCTTACAGAGATGGAACAAATGTTAAAAAAACCAATGTGACCTTCTAATTTTTTGTGAGTTCAAAAGTTTCTGATTTACAGCCCATGGAAATTGGGTATTGTTTTTTTGGGACACCCTGTATACCTATTCTTATTTAGGAGCTCTTTATTTATGAACATCTTTATCCTGTTGACCTATTTTTTTTATTTTTGTGCATCTTATTTATGCATTCTTTTTTCCTATTTACGCATTCCCATACCTATTTATGAACATCATGCTTAAGGATTTCTATATCCCATATACCTTTTATTTTTTTTATTTCGAGCATCCGATTTACGCATTCCTATTTTCTATTTTCCTTTTCCTATTTCTGAGAAACTTCTCAATCCATAGGATACCGACGGTTCTTCCTGAGTTAATGCATCTCCTTCAAGGCAAAGAGTATCATTTCAGAGTGTTTTAACTAAGTGCATAAGATTTCGGGATTTACGTTAAATTTCATGGAAATAAATAGCACTCATAAACCTAATTTCAAGACATTAAAATAGTCGTTTACCTGTTGTTTATTAATAGTTTGCTCTGAGTTTTGGATGTCTAAGTCTAAGTTTTCTGCTCAATCTCTAGTGTTTTTTCTTGAATTTCTTCATTTTCGTATCACTTTTGGTTAGCATTTAAAACATAAAATGTAAAATAAAAGTATTTTTCTTTAGAATGGGAAACTAATATCTCTCATCTTTACAACTGGAAAATTTCTAAAAAAACGATTTCTCAGTGAAAATAAATAAACAAGCGCATGCCTAGACAAATTAGGCTCATGCTCTATAGGGCAACAACTTCACACATATTTCAAATAATGTGCTGATAACTTCTTTCCAGGAATTCGTTTGCCTACGCTGTTCATGTTCCAGAACACAAGAGTTTAAAGTTCTTTATTTCTCCGAGATGAGCAATTTCTCGTAAAGAGACAATAAAACAACTTGAAATTTATAGTTGCTCAGCTCGAGCGTAGCTAAAATTTGTCATCTCGTGAAAAGAACTGGTGAAGACATCAGGGAAAGATATTAAATGTGCATATTTTAAGCATCCTCACTACTGAAAGTAAAAGCAATTGTCCATAGTAAAACATGGCGTCATGAGTCATCATCCCCCCAAAAGTTGACGAGTTCATTTCTACGACTGCTAATTATTCATAGTTCAGCAGGTGGATTCGACAGCCAGCATTGCCTTCCACGTGTCAATTATATCCGGACGTCTGTGCTAATTTTCAATAAAGTTAATTACAATGTGAGTGGCGCGCTAATGCGCTGTTACCTGCAGAATTGGAATTGTTGATTTTGTTGTGGCAGGCAGAGGGCGCCGTCAGATGCTGCCCGTGGAAATGGCTTTCATTGCTCGTGTAATTGCAATTTGGCGTATTTGACTAGAATTAAGCACATTAGAAGAATACTACAATCAGAATTGTGAATATTATCGCGCAATTAAATTGCACTAAAGTGAACTATAGTTGAAGTAGATCTTTCCCTGAATCTTCCGAGGAAACTTTGCTGTTGCAGAACGCTGGCCAAACCGCTCAGGAATATAACAACCACGGAATAAAGTTTCAGTGATCCATTTGTGAAAACACTAAAATTTCATTGCAACTGAACTAAAAGTTTGATATTAATTATTCAGTTGTGCTACACTCCTTCCATGTTCAAGGACAGATGAATAAACTTCATTGTGTGCCACACGGTCTGCTTCGCTCAGAGTAATCACTAGTTGTCCCCTGTGTAATTACAGACTCCACATCGCCCCTCCATATCGCCCTGAAAATGATCAAAACTCGGAATTCACTTTTCCCACTCAACGACAAGGCGACGGACAGTTTTAGGGAAACTGATCTTGAATTAGGACTACCACTTTACGCTTGGTCTCGTTATTTTCGGTCTCATGGGAGGGAATCGCCAGGATGTTGCTCCATCTCCAAGTACTGCAATGACAAGATCTGGCAGAAAAATTGAAAGTGGTTGATCGCTTATTTGCATAACAATTTGTTCACACGACGATGTATTCCCTCTAGTTGTATGAGATAAAAAAACTATACACAATTTTGAATAAGGGTGTTTGGTTTGGTTTTTTGTTTTTCTGATAACAAGCACTGTTTGTGGATTTAAGAGAACTTCATAATTAAAATATTCTAAGAGGTCAGGGGAGAACTGACCCAAGCGACAAGCAAATAATTGCCACACCCGACAATAAATTATTGATTTCGTTTAATACTGAAACGTTTGAAAGAATAATACAATGGTTTCAATACTATTCTCGATCATTGAATTAACTCCAATTGAAAATCGAGTTTGTAAATTTTTGGAAACTCTGCTATTTCACTATTAATGTGAAGAAACAAAAAACTTTGCTTCAGACGCGATCAATGGCACTATGAATTCATGTACCTCACGCAAAGTAGCGCGTATACGAGCGATACTTCACTCTTATACACATGCTAACCCTGACGCACAAATATAACGTATATACCAGTGAGACTTCATGCTTGAACACACGCTAACGCTGACGTTGACGCACAAATATTCATCACAAGCTCTGCAATTGTCGCCAGGACTGCCGAACTTTTTAGAGGAGTTGACGGTCGGAGATGTGCGGGCACGGAGGGAAGGGGAGCGCTGCAACTCAGAGCTGTCCAAAGCCTTTAATCTTATTGCCTCACAAACTCTGTACTTAGCTTCGTTTTACGTCTCGGAGAAGTTTCTCTATTGAAAGCTTGCTCAAACCGTTATGCACACGGCGTCTTCGAGATTTTACTGTCTTCCAAAGTCAAGTGTTTCTCGCGGTTCGTCCAATTTTGGGAGTCTTTGAGGATCAAGTTAAAATTAAATGCGTGAAGTTAAGTCCAAATTTCACCCATGTCGTTAATCCTTATGTGTTTTTTTCGGAACGCTAGAATACGTAATGCTACAGGGGGTCTTCAGGGATTGTAACGTTTGTAGGGAAAGAATGTTAAAAATGTATTAAAATTTTTGATTGCTCTCTCACTGATTTTCGTTGCAGGCAGTTGAATTTTTTTTGAGGGAAGACTTTACGTTTTTACTTCTTCAGTTTTTCAGCAACTTTACTTTTTGCACGGGTGATAGAGTACTTATATCAGCAGTGCTCATACGACTGATGGATAGTACTGCTGAATTGGTGATCTGCCGAACCCAATTCTGAGCGGTTGATTAGCAGTCTAGTCCTTGACCTGTACAATGAGTGAAGTGAAGAATTATTGAAGTAATTATTGAAGTAAAGAAAAAGTTTCAGACGCTGCCGTGCCGACCTTTCAATCTCCCTAACACTTGAGTTCTTATCAAGCTCGCTTTAATTATTGCTGAAACGAAACTATCGAATAATTGACTGCGTGCAAATTCCGAGATAATGATCTATGCCTTGCATGTCTATACATTCTTTCAAGCGTCCTTCAAGCAATCTGTGCTGATGCGTCCTTTTGCTGTTTTGCGCAGTTCGATCAACAACCATGTCACTCGTCGCAGAAATATTCCATAAATATTCACCACAAATTCAACCGCTGAAGTGCGTTTTCTTTGTCAGTGTAAAGTGTGTACACGTGTTTTGGAGCATCTTGAAATCCGTGTGAAAACCTTGACACGTTCACTGCGTTTCCGCAGTTGCGTTGGTTTGGTTAGGTTGAAAGAAACAGAATTGAAAAGCCATCTTTACTGCCTGGTTACATTGTTCTCCTTTCTAACAAACAGGCAAAAACTTATTTGCACGATAATATTTTAACTTGTACACCATAGTCTAATTTAAATAAAGGTAATGAAATCAGTGGAATGGTGGCCGTTATTGATATAGAACGCGAATGAGCAATTAACAAAGTGGTACACAAATGCACCAATACGTAGTGAACACCTTAGGGCGCAGTACGAGATCAGTTGGGCTTCTCACACAGAAATACACCGATGCTGCGGGCCACCAGCTTGAACGTTTAGTCTAACTTTTTGAAACAAGTTGACCAAAAATATACTCATTTTTCAAATTTAATTTGTCTTCACTTTTCTCAAAAATTAAACCTAGTAGGCAGAAAAGTGAATGATTTTTTACGGTTCGTAAAAAATGAAAATAAACAGTTTTTAGAAGCGCTCTGAATGCACCGCCAGAGCAAATTCTGTGAAAAACCACATCAAACTTCTTTCGGTTGTCGTTTTTATGCCTGAGGCTGTGCTTTGATGGCTGCACAAATCCCGGTAAACACAACACTGGAGAACCTCTTGTACTGCAAAAGCCCGCTCTGCCATGCATGACCGACCGCCTCCTTACCAATGTGGTGGCACAACGAAAGGATCCTTCTCGGCGAACCTTAGTTCTTCAAGGAGAGTCATTATCGAAATTTTCAGCAGCTCTTGAAGAGTTCCATTTTTTAGCAAAATTTGTACTCTTTTGCTTTGTGTTCATTGGGTGGAAATTGTTGCGGTCGCAAATATCCCTGCTTGGAAATTCACCATTACTCTGCTCCGAAGTATTTGCCTGCTGACCCTGAAATTCCAACCACATTGCACTGAACGCTGAAATTTCAACCACATTGCGCTGATCGCTGAAATTCCAACCACATTGCACTGAACGCTGAAATTTCAACCACATTGCGCTGAACGCTGAAATTCCAACTACATTTCGCTGAACGCTGAAATTCCAACCCCATTGCTCTGAACACTGAAATTCCTACCACATTGCGCTGAACGCTGAAATTCCAACCACATTGCGCTGAACACTGAAATTCCTACCACATTGCGCTGAACACTGAAATTCCTACCACATTGCGCTGAACACTGAAATTCCTACCACATTGCGCTGAACGCTGAAATTCCAACCACATTGCTCTGAACACTGAAATTCCTACCACATTGCGCTGAACACTGAAATTCCAACTACATTGCGCAAAAGGAGTTGGCAGAGCTTCAATTACCGGCTGGCAATTGCGCCCCGAAAGTAATTTTGTTCATTATTTATATGATGAGAAGTATCTAATTATTTTCTCAATATATGCCCTTTCAGTTATTCAAATTTCTATCATAATGTAGGGTGGAGGTACGTATTCATTAATTCTGTACCTGAAGATCCAACTTTTCAAACCATACTTTATAGTGTAGATCGAAGTACCTGCTTATGTCCTAAACAACTGTAATTCCAACACTCACTTGCGCAATTCACGTATCAACTCACGAAGAGAGCTGACTCAAGTATTTATGCCAGAAAAATAATTCATTCTAAAATTTAGACAAACAAAACGTGATCTTTAAGACTTCTTTTAGTTCTCACTCTTTCAAAACACCTGACTTGACAAGAAAAATTCTAAGTATTACCCAAGAATTCAGGAATGTTGGAATCTAATTTTGAAGTCGAAGTTGGTTATTTTGACATGACTGTAGGAATGTTATTTGAATAATAGTGGCTTTGAATATAAGCCTGAACATAAACTGTCTGTGTTAAAATTTTGAACCGTATGACTTGCTCTCACTGAAGGATAAAACTTTATTGCGTAATTCGGAAGTCAATTAGCTTTAATGCTCGAAGAAGCAATGAGACAGGAAGTACAGATTGATGTTGTGCACTGAATGTACAGCATGTGATGTTATGTATGGCGTTGTGCAAGTTACATGTACAGATACAAGTAAATATTGGCCAGTGTTGCGTATGACTTTATTTAAAGGTATGATGTTATACGAGATATAGCTGACGTAACACTTGATGTTCTCTTTAACGTTACATATGACGTTGTATGTGACACTGTACATGACGTCCAGTATTGTTAACATACAGGGGTGCTAATTAAATATAGAAGCGTACTGCATCAAATTAAAGGCCTGTAGAAGTTGCACGTAAAGCGTCTCTTCTATATGAGCACAACAACGACATTACTTGATGAACGGTCAAGTTCTTGATCCGAACAATGATAGAAGTGAAGAATTATTTGCTGGAAGCGTAGACGGAAGTTTCAGACGCTGCCGTGCCGACCTTCCAGCTTCCCTAACATTTGAATACCTATTTTTAAACCCGTATTAAATATTGCAAAGATGATGCTATCAAATGATTTAATGCACTCAAATTCCATGATAAAGATCTGCGATTTTATGTAATTTTTAAAGCTTGTCTTCTTGACATCTGGCTTAAGTATAGCTAAATAAAAATGCCAACTCAATTTTTCGGACAAGGCATACGAAAATTTGGATTCAACTAATTCTGGCGACGTATCAAAATTGTTGCTAAAGTACTAGCGTCTCAATATTCCGTTCCTTACTCAACTATTCATCTTCGTGAGCGTCATCAGTCTGTCATGACGACTATTTAAGCAAAGCATCTGCGGTGTCATAAATATTGCTGAAATTTTGAAGGCACCGAGTAAATCCCGACAACCAAATGTCGTGTTCTTATGAAATATCATCTGAAGCTTTCATGGTCTATGAATCCCATTTCGAAAATTTATTTCACGCCTGGATCTAACAGAAGGAATCACTTACGGAAACTATCTTGGGGCAAGAATTTCAATTGCGTTTCGATAGCTTGATGTCATCTGGGCATTCGCAGGCCGGCCGCCGTTTAATTAGAATCGCTCTTTCAAATTTATCGTGCCTTTCCGGGAGCAAATGGAACCCTCTTGGATTACTCAAAAAACGCATTTGTCGAAAAACTTGGGCTTGAAGTAGAGCCTCTCCTAGAAACCGCACCATTTGCATATCATTTGCTCGAACCGAAGGTGCAGTTATGTCGTGGGCAACCGAAGAGATATGATGGTAATGCTCCTTTTTATATTGCGGCATGAAGGCGTGGGCGCAGATCGCTGGAGTGAAATGACTCCTTGCGCAGTGGTTGTTCAATTCTGAGTCGCTCTGTGCACACGGTTGTCCCCCCAATAAATGTATTAGTTTTTTAACTGCCAAATAATTGTGTATTTTGTTTTGATGTTAGAGGTAATTCACAGGAATACAAGTCTAATGAGTTAAATCTGAGAAAAGAATGTTAAATCCAAAAAAATGAACGTCATTTAAGAAAACTTAGAAGCACCTGAAACAAACAGAACAAAATAAATGAATACTCATCAATCAAAGGATAAGTGTATTTTTTTAATATCCTGTGTATATGTACAGTAGTGCCGCAAGACCCGTGTGGTAGATTTGAGTTCATTGTAAATTGAAAGCAAATTGTTGTGATAGAGAAAGTTCCTCTTGATTCTTGTACTGCGATTTGAGAATTCAAATTCTGCTTTTGCTAATTATATGCGTTCTGTGTTTCTTAATTTTATTTTCGACAATGAAGCTGAAAGTGAATTTTGTACTGGAAGTACTTTCAGTGTCACAAATTAAGTAGAAATAGAAGCTATTTTTACCAGCTTGGCCAATGGTCGGGAAAACAAAATTAAAAAGAAGGTTGGATGACAAATGCCGTCATAGAGGCAGTGGGCATAGCAGGACAGGAAGAGTTGATTGTTTGTGCACGGGTTTATTAGATGCATTTAAAAATTGAATTATTCTTTTCACATTTTGCCGTGTGACACATGCCTAAAACACCGATAGCTAAGTACATATTAACAAAGGCCAGACTAAGAATGGCAATTGCCATGTTTTTTCTGGGCAGAGGGAGTGGGAGGCAATGTTGAGACGAGCAAATAAAATTCATATCAGGTAAAAATCAGTTTATAATTAGGCTAGACTGTCGGGAAGCACGGCTGCACTGACAAGTTCTACAACCACATAACTTGTAAGGAAGTTCCGCATGTAGTACAGAAAATGTAGCAGAGAAAGTTTTAATAAGATGTTCGAGCGAAAGATGTTATGGAGGAGTATACTGTTCAGCTTCAACATTCTTCAAGAAAACTTCAATTTCTGATGATCAAGTGAACTGTTGAATTCTCATATGTTTCCTACTTTTCATCCAAACATCTCCCTCGTACAGTAAGGATATGTTGATTAAATAAATTAGACCTTAATGTGGCCGTAGTTTGGTCACTAAAAAAAATTCCTTATACTTCCCCTCTTTTTAGCAAAGGGAAAATCTTTGTTTTTTCGTAGAAGTAAAGATGTTGTGGCACGAACTCTTCTTTATTAATCAATGCTGTGGTCTAAAAAAAATTATTAATTTTTGAGTAACCGGAAGTAATTTTAACCGTATTTGACCTTGCCTTCGCTCGATGAAATAAATATTTTCAGAAGATTTCTGATGCTCTGAAAAGTTGAAATAGGATTCAATTCAACGAAACGAAAACAATAGCATCAAAATGAAGCTCATGTGTATTATTATTAAAAATACAACAAGACAATGATAGCTTAATAATAGCTTCGGTTTCTTTCTATTGCCGAGTAAAATACCTTCTATTCCTTCGGGAAATCTTCATCTGGAGGAGGTTGTGCCATGAGGGGAATCTAATTTTGCACCTGAAGTCTGGAATGTAATTATAATGGAACTCTGAGCCAGGGTCGCTCGAATAGCCTTTCATTGGCCACTATTTCCCCGTTTTGCTTTTCACCAATGAACAAAAAAGGGGAAATGAACCCAATGAACAATGAACGTATCGTGTACATAGACGCGGTGTAAATTCGGTGAGGCAATTACTGAGCAAGTGGTGATCGTTTTGCTCTTATTTGAAGACCTGATCATTGCCTGGCAACCGACAGAACCAAATGTTAAGCATCAAATTAGATCACGAGTGTTTTCCTATGACTAGATTTTCGCTAAAAATAACTAAATTTGATTATTTTTCCCACAAGAACGGCAGATTTGATAACCCAGGTCGAAACACCATCCAAATTTTAACATCAGCAATTAACTATCCAAATAACGAACCTAGCCACAATCGATCAAATGCAGATTTAAAATAATAAACTGGCAGCTCATTGTACAAACATTTAATTCGTATTTACTTGAACGATTTTTGTTTTCTTTGGTTGGAATATAAATCAGCAAATGTTTTGTATTTTCCTTCGAGAAATTTGTGCAAGGCTTCTCATACCATCCACAATTTATATAAACACACTTTGAATTATCCAAGCAAACATGTACAGCGTGGATTTATATAATATAGAATTAGCATACTGTGCGTACCAGGATATATCTTATCTAAGCAATTTTGAATCTATTAATTAGTTAAAGTCTTGCGGACTTAATTTTTTGTCGAAGAACGAGGAGTAACCTAAATCTTTGCAAAAATTTTAAAAGTATTTTTCATTCAGAAAGCAAGAATTGGTTCGAACATTTAACAATGAAGCCTCGAGGTTTTCATGCTCTAGTTTTCTGTGGTAAATCGCCGCTGGTCGGAGACTTTGTTTACGATCTTCGGTTCCGTCATTTGCATAAAATTTGCTAGAACTCGCTCGAGAAATGCGCGAACAATGGAAATGTTGGCTACCAGGAAGACATCTCTCGCGCTTCCATTTCCAACTGAAGGGTATCTGGAAAACTGCAATTTCCAGCGCCTCATCGATCAGCATTGGAGGAAGAGTTTCTAAATTTACGGTCAATTTTGGCGGAGGAAACTGTCGTGCACCGCAGATCGGCTCATGCAAAATGCAAGAGGAGTTAACGAGAGCGGCGGTCGCACTGCTTCATGAACTGCTTATCCATATCTTTTGAGAGTTCTGGCTGGTTTTGCGGTTTGAAGTGGCTCTAGCTATGAATTTCTAACGAGCGCTCCTAACGTTTACATGGTTGGTAATGGTCACGGAGCTGTGATTTCTGAATGATGCTTATTGAAGATGCGAGCTTGCTTATGGCAATGCAACAGTGTATGTGTTTGGACTTCTGTCAACTTTTTGAAGTCAGCATTTTTGTACTCATACTATCGCTATCAAAACCACGGTCATTAAACTGGCACTAGCATCAAGAAGTCACCGATATCAGAATGAGGAAGGAATTGCCCCTCAGAGGTGAACATCAGGGAACACATCGGAGAATAAATTGAATAAGAAATACAATATTTTGAGGCTATTTACGAAAAAAGATATTTTAGTCCTCTTGGGTGTCATTTTATGAACTGCTGTTCTGCATTTCTAAGGTTGTGTGCGCTTTCCTTGCGGTACAAGATTACGCTTCTGTGCTCTTATTCTCTTCTCAAAAAGATACAACTATTGAATCTTTGAGAATTTGCGCTCCCGAACTGATGGTGAGGTAGGCTATCTTTCTGTTGAAATAAAATAGCTTCTTCTTTTGCTACTGACATTTCTTTAGGGTCACTGCTGTTCTCTTCTGAGCTCCTGTTATTTTCTTAACATTTAGCCTTTATCATTAAATTCTTTCAACCATTGCACGCATGATGTGGCGATAAACCTTGTGAATAGATTCATAGTTTTCTTAACTTTATGCTGTGTCATGCCATCATCTTCACCCTCTTGGGAGCACAAATATTGGGATTAGGAACAATTTGAAGAGCTTATAATCGTATCTAATTTACGTTTTAATTCTCTTTTTGGGCTTTTCCGTTATAGGACGGACTGCTGTACGCATAAAGGGCTTTTAACAGGTTTCGTGCGAATAGATCCACCGGTGGCCACTGAGGGGAATTTTATAATGCTGCTCACCGACCTGCAGTCCCCAACTGAATTTTAATATATACTTTTGGAAACTAAATGAAGGCACCATCTATTTAATGTTAGTTATTTTCAACTCTGATCTCAAAAATTAACTCTAATTTGAGATGAATATTGAGCTTCAGTTTAACCCGCCGCAGTTAAAGCGTTAAATGGCAACGAAACGTTCGTAATCAAATCAAGAGTAGCAAATTGGCGTTCCTTTTGCAGGGTTTTATGGGGAAAATTTGGTGGAATTCAAGCCAAATATGATAATTTTAGTCGATTAAGCCCTCCCACCGGTTGAACCTGGGACCCCTGTCTCAAATCAATAGCTATAACAACTAACATTTTTAGTTTCATGACTAAAGGGAGAGGATGTCACTAGTACACATGATCATTTTTTATCCACATCATTGCCTCGAATTTAACATTTGTTAGGTGGATCATTATCTACCCTCGTATGATACTGGGTTGAAATCTAGCTTCCAAAATTTGGCTTTGTTCAAATCAAGGTGTTTGAAAGTACGACACCGAAAGTAAAATATGGAGCAAAATTAGGACTAGTCTCACTTAGAATTGACGTTGCAATTAATCAGACATAAATTTGTCCATGGATTTTGTGTAAAAATATCCAGGTTTTTCTCTGCAACTGATTTAACAGTGAGCAGCGTTCAGTGTTCTGACAGTGAGGACGAATATTTTAGGCGTGCCTGTGAAAAATTTGGATGCCATGTTGAGCGAAGAACCAGCGTCAAGTGGAATATTTTTCCGGCGAATGTTTCAGAACAAGCGAATTCCAACAAGAACATTGACAACCAAATAAAAACTTGAGAACTTTAATGCACGAGATAGGTACTAGAAAAAGCTCTGAAAAACTTAAAGGCACGTGAAGGCGCATAGAGAACAAGATCTTTCAACCTCCCCGGCTTCAGGTATTTCTTTCAGAGAAATTCCACAGGCAAAGTAGGGTATACTTCACCAGCCACGTCCAATTTTCGAGCCGTAAGTGGATACAAGTTTCCTCGACGTGAAAAATTTGTGTGCCGGGGCGAAACTTGGATGCGAGGAATCTCTGAGACTGAATGGCTATGACGCGCTCACTGCTCACGTCGAAGGGTCGTTCGATTAAACGCATCCTCGTACTAAGTTTGATGAAGTTTTAATTGATGCGAGGTCGGAATTTGCAATGCAATTTCAGCAATCAATAGCACCGGACACCGCAATCTCGCGTCCTGAGAAGCCGGAAATTTGATCTGCTTACTCCGAAGACCGTCTCTTGTGTGCCTTCCTAAAATATTTAACTTGAGCTTCGTGGTTGTTGACACGTTGACTGCGGTAGGTTGAACAAAAGTTCTATATTCAAATCGATTTTAATGTGCAATTGTTGTGGGCAATTTGAAAATTGCAAAAATTAACTGGATTGTGCCTTCATTTAACTTTGGTTAAGTATTTACGATTATTTTGTTTGTGATTACTTTTCGGTCAGCAGCTTTATAAAAATTCCCTCCGTGTACAACGGCGGCACACATCGCGGCCATTGTGTTAAATTGGGACATCCAAATCTTAAACTAAAGCAATCTTATTGAAAATAATCGAGATCGATTCGAAAGTCTCAGAATTTTGTTGAGAAATGACTTGTATTGTGATACATTGATTCAAAAAACTGAACAGGGAATAAATGCTACTCTGGCCCGTAATGGAACCATAATTATACATCTCTAGTTCATTCTCAACATTTATTACAATGGGGCGGGTGTCAGAGTTTATTTTGAGTTTAGAAATTAAGCTGATGTTCACATTGGAAATGTGAATTGATCAATAACTACTATTTTTTCCGCGTAAATAGGGGGCGTAAATCGACGTGTGAAGAGAATTTAACACCGGTACATTCATTTATAAGACAAGACCGGCAGTTTTTTAAATTTATTTGTTCAGCACACCAGCAAATTTAACGCAAATGTATCCTTTGGTAATAAAGTTAGTAGAGGAATCTGTTATATAAGAACATTTTAAAAGGAACTCTTGAAGTTCCCGATATTAGGTAACTGCGTCTTTCTAAACTACATTCAAATGTTAATTGACATGTGTTGATTGTGAGTGGTCAATTAACACTTTGTCTGCGACGTGCGCCACCGGTGGTACACGAAGGCTATTTTCATAATGCTGCTGACCGACCAGTAGTCACAAACTTAATTTCCATAAATACTTAATTGAAGCTAAATAAAGGCACGATCCAGTTCATGCTTGCAATTTTCCAGATAGTGTGCTAAAATTACCTTTAAATTTGAGTTTGGTGTTGAACTTAATATTTAGTTGCCGCAGTCAAAGTGTTAAAGACATGTTATTGTTTTAATATAATAACCCGAAACGAATATCAGTGTGAACAGAAGGTCGTAATTACTTAGCGGCGCGCTCAGCGTCTCGGGAACAAAAACAGGAAATTTGGCCCATGAGAAATACTATGAATTTAAATTGAGTTGCCTCTTTTTCAACACAACATAGTTCATGCCTTACAGGAAAAATTAAAAATTGAGGTAATAAGCCGGAAAATACAGAACTTAGCGTGGCCAAGTCGATAAGAGAACTAACGCTGCAACATCGACCACAGAAATTGATCGAAAGTTCTGTCTCAGGGCTGTAGGTCTAAGTCTAGATCGTTTTGTCAAACTTATCTGGAGCAGCTGCTGATACTCTCCTTTGGTTTCGGAATAAAAGTATCATATTTAGCCGACGTTTTCGTTTTCTGGGACCCTTCTGATCTTCTAATAGATATTCGTGCAGTGCTAATGGAGTTCATTAATGTTTATACATGAACAGAGTGTTACAAAACGAGAGGAACAAAATTTTACGATAGGCAGGGACAAGCAAAATGAACGCTTTCCACGAAAGTCAAAAAATTTCTAAACTCCATTTTTTAACGACACCGAGGTATACCATTCAACATTAAAGCCTTGTTAATAACATTCCTGCATGTTGTTGAAAAATGTCATGCTGGAGAAGAAACGAGTATCACAGAAACAGATGTGGAGCAAACCTTACAATAACTGATCCAAATGTCTGCCTCCTACATCAACGCAGGGCTGGTACGTCTCCCAAATGAGCACGATACGAAAAACTAGCTTCTTCTGCATTGTTTCCTGCCACGACTGCTATTCTTGCAACCAGATCCATCTCGGACTCCACCGATGTTTCGTAAGTCAATGATAACAAGTGGCTCCAAGGAAAGAAATTTACAGGACTCATGTCTGGAGATCCTGAAGGCCATGCTACTGGTCCATTACACCCTATCCACTTAATCGGAAAGGCGTCGTTCAGATATTGGCGAGCGTTCCTGTCAGAATGGAGCGTAGCCCATTGCGACAGGAATGGGCTCTCCCAACGACTGCCTACAGGCTCGTGCCAAATATTTCCAAAGGCGATAACCTACAGACACGTGTCAAATGCGAATACCTACAGGTACATCCCCTCAGCAGTTCAATGTTCATTAGTTACGAGGCACACTTGATAAATCAAAAGGAGACTGCACTAAATATAGCTCAATAAGATCGTCACCGACAATGCCAGCTTACACATTGTCCTCTTGTCAGTTTTGCCAACTATGCGTGTTGAACGTTCTGTTGGGCGTGAACGTGACTTTGTCAGTGAAAAAACAGGTTTCAAGAAATTTGCATCGTCCTGTTCTTGCCTCATGCACCAACATGCAAACTGTACTCGAGGGAAGAAGTTGGTCGGGAGCAGATCTTGAACTTTCTGAAAATTGTGAAAAATATAGATGGTTATCATTAATTGAGGACATGTCATACGTCGACGTGGTTTGGTATTCGCAAGTCACGTGTTGCGTCTCGGGTGCTTGCTTGGCGCTTTTCACGCATGTATTGGAACACGTCGTCCTCAACTGCATCATGTAATTTCTTGAGCTGACATGACCTCTCTTGTTCACGTTCAAGCTGTCATGTTCGCGTAAACGACGATGTATGTAAACATATGATGTCTGGACAAATACCGATTGGGAAAACACTCCTGATACAACTTAGCAGCGTCTCTAGCATTGCTTTTGGCTGCGCCGTAAGCTGTGAGTATTTCCGGCATTCCTCCATTTGACAAATGTGACACGGCGTAAACATTATGTCGAGGCGTGAACTGATTCGTAATTGCTAAGCACTCGAGTGATGCTGGATTTAAAAGAAACATCAAATGCAAAATTTACGTCACAGATACGAAAATGTCACTAACAGTGCCCGAAGGTTAGAATTTTAAACCTCAGTAGCTTGAAAATTAAAGACTTCAGAGGTATTTGGCATTCGTAAAAAGTCTTTATTTTGTGTATCCCTGCCGACTGACAAAGTTTGTACTCCTATTTTTCACCACCCTGTATACTATCTTTCTTGCAAAGAATCAGATTAATCTAGGGAGTGTTATTCATTTCTGCTCTGTCTACGTAAATTTGGGTTTTGGGTGTGAACAAAAACAAAGTCTGAGGTGAAGGTTAAAATGCTATTGCAATGACCGAAAGCGAGGCACGACCGAATGAAAATAAGGTACCATTGTATCGAAAAGTATGCATTAGTTCGTACACAAATGTCATAAGAAATAAAGCCGTGTGCTGCATAATACAATAACGTAAGTACATGCTTCCACTGCAGTACCAAGTAATCCAAAACTTTTAAGAAAAAATTGATGACATTTTTCCTCGCGAAGAATTCCAATTCAATTAAACAGCTTTTTCAATTACTGGCTCGAGCTTACAATTGTCTTCATTAATTTCTATGCTGGATAAATGAAGTTTCTTTTGTTAGGAACTCTCATTTGGCCGGAGGTGCAGCAATGTTAGGGACATTCTTGCTAAATTAGCTGGCAAAATTTAAACTTCTTCTGCGTCAGTTGTTCCTCTCTCTCTGCTTGCGCTGGATATTCTCGGGTGTCCCTTGGACTAGATGTCCCTTACTTGGGCTGGATGTCCCTTGGATGTCCCTTACTTGGACTGGATGTCCTTCGGAGGTCTCTTACTTCGACTGGATGTCCCTTACTTGGACTAGATGTCCCTTGGATGTTCATTGCTCTCGATGTTTCCACAGTTACAATTTACAGTTGCACCTGACAGGTGCTCTGAGGCCTATTTCATACTGAGCTAGCAAAGAAGAATCTAGCAAGCTCGCATGAGCTCTCTAGCAGATGGTCTGCGAGACTGGTAGGTAGGAATAGCACTATTACGAGCCGTTGCCTTCACACTGAACTCGCACGTTTTATCCAGCATCCAGCATGCGAGGTGAAAATGCTATTCCTACCTACCAGTTTCGCAGACCATCTGCTAGATAGCTCATGTGAGCTGGCTAGATGCTGCTTTGCCAGCTCTACGGGAAATGGGCCTTAGAGAGGCACCACAATACTGCTCACTGGTCGGTGAGCAGCATTATGGAAATTCGCTCCGCGTACATCGGCGGCTCACTTGGCAGTCAAAACATTAAATTGCCGCAGTATCAGTGCGATCCAATCGAAGTTTGAGTTTTTTTTTACTTCCACAGGCACACAGATCAAGACGATCGCTAATCATTCGCGTTTGTAATGTTCTATCTGTCCATCGAAGAGCCTTCTGAACGCCATTAGCCAGTTGATTTGTCTTCACATGCTGAATTTGACGTTTTAAGTCGATGAGAGAAGTGATATTTTCGAGTATTATATTCAATGCGACTAACAAAAATTTAAAAGTGAACTAATCTATCCCATTGATACAGAAGCAGAGCAAACCGTGTCTTCAACAATTTTTTTTTTCTTGTTGCAGAAATTAGCACTGCTCTTTGGAAATATTCAATTCAAATATCTGCACCTTTAAAAGTACTTTGAATTGTATGAGCAGCGAGGAATTTCAATTCCACTCTCATCAGATGTGATTTTAAACTCAGTCATTTCTACGTACAGCGTGGGTAGAGTTTCCTGCGAGGAATTTTTGCGTCTCAAAGGCTTGAGAAGAACAAAGCCTTCGCAGCTGAACAAATGACCGGACCGTGTACAGCCCGACACGATGCCGTTGCACTCAAAGCAGTGAGGACGCGCACACCCTCCTGTTTACTTCATTGATCTTCCCCTGAGTAACTGTTCTGTGCTGGCGCGAAATGTCGCTTAGAGGAGAAAATTGTCAGCTCTATTAATTTAAGTCTCGTAGAGGAACGCGCGACGATTCTGCTACTGTTATCTACAGTGTAGCTCTTCCGCATTGAAGGGGTAGGGTTTTCAAACTGTGTGCATCGTCGTAGCTTAATAGCTCCAAGCGTATATGTTCTAAGTCAACTTGGCTACATTACGTGTTAAGGACTTTGCCTGGCATCTTCTGGAAGGGTTGACATTAAAGGATTTGCGCAGAGAAGTACTCAAAAATGCTTGAACAAACTGAGAAAAGCTCCAAGCGAATTTTTTGGAGTTTCCTGTGTTATGCGTATTTTGGAGACCCCGGGGAGATACTGTTATGTAACCTCAGCTGTAGGTAGGCCTTTGGGATGTTTAGCATTCGTGGCCACTTTGCTGCGCTCCGTTTCGGTTCGTTGCCTCCTTCGTTATGGCTTCTTTGTCTTTTTCCCCGTCTTACTTCCTTGCTTACTGCTCCTATATATGTGCAGGGTATCCTGTGTGGGAACGAATCTTAAGCACACATTCCCTGTTTTCTTCAGCCCATCGTATCATAAATGGTCTGGCTTTGTTATAGGTCCAGACACTAAGCTTAGGTATTACTATATTGCTCAGTGGAAATTAGGAAGAGGCGGTGGGGTGCAGGATTTAAAACGCACGGTAAGAATAAAATGGAAAAAATAGGGAAACAAGTCCGATAAGTGAGCCTGGAAGAAAATAAAATGAAAAGTTACACACGATCAATGTAAAGTTTTCGAGGAAATACAGAGCAATTTAATACATTTACGCACAGAACTTTAGTAGTGCCTATTTTCTACTCTTGGGTAACGCTGTTCTGTAGTAGCAGTAGCAACAACAACAGTAACAACAAGTCGTAAAGGGAAAACATTTCACTGTCAAGGCTACCGTAAATAATAGAGCTCGACAACTATTTACGATCGAAAAATAAGACGGTAATTTGGAAAACTGAAACTTTTACAATGGATAGTCTAAAATAATCTTTGCGTGTTCGGACTTTCAGGTCTTCAAGAATTATTAGACAAACGAACACTACTATTACTAATGTGAAACATGAATAACGGTTACCCTTACAATAACCCTTAATCCCTAGACAAATTATTAATAGGTCACAGCGGTCCCGAGGGACCGCCCGAAAAGCCCCCGCACACCTGCACACCGATACAACCCACAACAGACTAATAGGGTGCGGCGGCAGGCCAACGCACGTAAATGCAGAGGTGGCTATTCTGTTTGCATAAACAGATACCGAAATGGCAACTAAAATTAATATTTCGTTGAAAATAGCACAAACAATAATACACACAAGGAAAAATACGAAATAAGAAGAGCAATTAAGTTATTGGAACGAAGGCATAATAATTAAAGTTCTTATCACTATGTGCATCGCAGGCACCTACTAGAGACAGGCTGGAAAAACCGCTCTATAACAGCTTCTTCGGTCTCTTGTGATCGCCTTTGATGTGGCAACAAATTGTTCGACTAAACCACTGCATTGCTAACGCTATTTTTCAAAAAAAAATTTCTGGGTGCGATTTATGATGGAAAGCCTGTCCATTGGATGAAAGAAAATCTTGCTCTGCCTATGTAGGCGGGCTGATTTACCGTCTGAATGTTTTACCCTGACAGGCTTATACATTAAATTAGCGATAATTTTCTTAAACACATGGTCAAAGAAGACCGGTAGGTAAATTGTATAAAAATCGCCTTACATATTTCCTCAAAATGAATATTAGCATTGCTATAGGTTAAGATAATTATTGAGAAATCATTTTCAAGTTTTCTTTCAAATTTGATTCTACTTCCGATTGTGAAAGCTAAATGTTCTTCGTTTCATACATTTTCTGCTCTCGCTTTGTTTGCTATAAGAACCTTTTAGAAATGAAATTATAGACAAATGAATGTGAACAAGATATTAAATTAATAAAACCTCATAATTAGGAAATGAACAGATGTTCATGAATACATCGGCAACCGAGCTGTTGGAAGATATTAGGCTTTAATTGGGAGATTTATTATCCACTGAAAAATAATACACAGTTGTTGATAGCTTGCCTGCTTGATTAGCTGGTCCGTCTCTCTGTGGCGCTTAAGGTACGAATTTCACAAGTGCACAAGTACAAAAACATTTCAATCGCGGGAACTGGTAGGATAGATAGATATATTTGTTTGTCATTCGCATCCAGAAGATTTATTAAAGTAAAATATCGAATACCGTCATTTTTAATACGCCGTGCGCACTAGTATGTAAAGAATTTGGTAGAAGTTTGTTAACAAGCTGTCGAACAGTTGTGTTTGTGGGTGAGTGATCTTTGTGAATGGAAATGCTGTTCATTAGTTTAAAACAAACTGTGAAAACCCGCACAACAAAACGAACTTCGATGTTGAAATTCTTCCCTTAAATTCGTACACTGAAAAATTCAGAAGCCATTTCTCGTGCCTGACGTGGGCTTGATTAGAAAATTCTATACCTCAATGCGGCCGGCCTTCAAGCAAAAAAAATTCTACGGAGGGCTGAGTCCAGATTTCACTTTTTCATAAACTCAGTCTGATGATGATGGATGGAGCAGCTCTACGACACCCGCTGCATTCTAACGAGGTTTAATTCGCTACTGTTGCTTTGTAGTCGGAATAACACATACGGGGTCTAGGACGTATTTCTGTGAAGAATCCAATTCTGCTACTCAATAATTTGACTTCGAGTGCTTATTGGAATAACACACACGGGGTCGAGGACGTATTGCTATAAAGGATACAAATTTACTACTCAATAAATTGACTTCGAGGGGTTATTGGACTAACACACATGGGGTCGAGGACGTGCCTGTAAAGAATTCAAATTTTCTACTCAATAATTTGACTTCGAGTGCTTAACAGCAATCATCCGAAGCAGAGGGAATGTAAAATGAGCGGCATCATTCGGAAATTCAGGGTTTGTTTCTCAGGGTTTGGACGAGCATGTATTGGTCATTTGCTGTAAATTTTGAAAACTTGTACCGAATTGCGCGCCTCATGTAGAACTGTGGGATGTCAACTTCCTGAATAAAGTTTGAGCAAGCGAATGAGAGACAAATGAATGTCTTGACGAAAAAGTAACTGTTTTTGGAAAAAATGAACGTTGTAATAAGTGACAATGGCTGTGTTAATTAACACGTACAGCAGTGTATTCAGAGTATTGGATACGTCGGTCAATGCTTGACAGTATACCTGTACATGCGTACGATGAAACATCATTGGTTCTTTAAAAAATTGATTTTTAGGTCAAAATCAATTAACACGTTCAATGCCGATTTACCACTAGATAAATTGCTCATTTACGTATCGGAGTGAATGAACAGCATTTCAATTATTTCAACATCTTTTTTAGAAGAGATTTAAGCGTACGGGTTAAAATATGCCCATGCTTTTACATTTTCACATTTCGTATGTAAGATACAATTTTTTTTTCGAGCAGTAAAGTCGGTTTGATATGATTCATCATATCCAGCGTCCAGAAATTTTTTTTTGTGCTATGGATTACCTTGAATGTTACGACTGGCCCTCGTATTCACTTCGAATCTCCAAGAAGAACTGCATCGGTCATCATATTTGAAGAGATATTTCTTCGCGAGTTACCTACAGCTGAAAAGCACGCAAACTCTATCAAGAATCTTCTGGAAGCCCGACATCTGAACAAACTTCAATGATACAGCCATCGAACGCGTTACAACATCGTATTCTTCAGCGAGTGCCCGAAGTTGCCGCTTACTACCATTCAATTTATCCTTAATCTGTAATTCTTCTATTTATAGGAATATTTCTTATATTTTAGTAAGTATTTCATCATGGGAACTCACATACATATTATTGATTCAATTAGGCATATTTCCAAATACGTTAAGATGATTTTCATATCCCAATAGAACGAGGTTTAATCGAGGTTCCAGCCCTTGCGGTTGGCTGCGCGTAGCAAGAAGGGACGCCGAGGGCAGTTAAGCTGGCGGCTCCACATAAGCAAGAGGTGTGTCGTTCCAATCTCTTTAGCCGCGCCCTGCGGGTGCCGGCACTGGTGTTATAAACATAATATCAAAGAAGTATCGTCGTGAAGTGATTTCAACATGTGGAACACTTTCATCACCGTAAGCCAGCTTTATTGACTCAGAATATCAACAGTCAAACGTCTACCGCCACACCGAACGTACCAGGCTGGCATTCCCCATCTCGACATCCGAGGGACTTCCCATCTCTTTCTATAAGATGAGTTCTCATTTCATAATTAGCTTCGTATTGTTAACCAAAAAACGAGAATGTCCTCGGGTAGTAGATCAATGTAGGTCTATTTCGATATGGCAAGCGATATCTTGTGTTAGTACCATTATGTAACAGGAATAGTTTTTCATTATTGTAATGCGCGTCTAATTGATCCTTATAATTAAATCTCCATCTTGATTACCAGTGTATCAATACCTGTGTTCTGGAAAGTTGAGAAAAGGCATAAAAGGCATGGAAAAGCGTTACCTAAAATAAATTATCAGTTCAATCATTTTGATAACATAAATATTCAATTTCCCTTGTTCTAAGGGTGGTGGCGGCGTAGCTTTAGCTACCAATAAATCATAATCATGGCGAGGACATTAGTCACGCCTTATTAATAAAATAAATGAATGTGACATATACCACATGTCACGACGGAAGAAATAAATTGCAATCTAAATTGAACATCTCAGCAGAGGATCCACGTAATTCACAACAAAATCCTGACAGCGACGAAGATCACGACAGTTTTTAAACTCTGCTACTTACAACCTAACTTAACATGAGATCGCTGGACGCACATGTGCGTCCAACTACAGCAAACGTGTTAATTTTTAGCGTGTGCTGAGTAAAGTACAAACGTACGCGTAATTTTGCCAGTAAAGAAAGTAAGAACAGTCGAAGGCTTAAAGAAGAGACGCTGCACGTCGCGATGCAGGTGGCTGTGAGGCAGCAGCACGGAGGTTGCCTGACACGGCTCAAGCACTGCAATGCGATAATCTCGATTTCGATTCTTTCAATGGTCATCTCATGTTTGGAAGTTAACATTTTGACTTATTATTGTGTATGAATTTCAAACGTTTTTCGATTGTCTTTGTCATCTTTTGTCTCTCAACTTTGATTGAAGAATCAAATATTGTTTTCAAATTAATTCCTTAAAGTTTATTGGATTTCCTTTTCTAGACAAATTACAGAAAATCGTTTACCCAGAAAATTTGAAATTCTGATGTGATGTTATGCAATTTGTGGGCTTCAATTTCGAAAACGAAAGAAAAGTTTACTATTTACGTACCTCAGAGCACTTAGGAGGCGATAATGTGTCACCGAAATGGACGTGTGCCACTTTTTTTCGACCATACTTATATGACACAATTGTGTTAATATCATTGCTAAAATTGCAATTAATGTTATTTATCACGCGAGGAGCAAAGCGAAAGTTAAAAAAATAAAATTATTCAAGCATTGAAAAGTTTGGGATCATTCATCTTTGCAACTTACGTTGTTTCATGTACTTTCCGAGGTTGATGTACAACGATTTTAGCATACTAAATGAATAGTAACGTCTAGTCTCTTGAAACATTAAAATTCTGGTCTATAAGCAATAATCTTATAATATGACTAGATCTTAAACTGAATTCAGTTCATAGATTTTATACGATTTGTAAACAATTCGCATTCGTTCCTTCTTAATATTTATGTAAAGATATAATGATACTGGAGATCACAAAAATATACGTGGGCAGTGTTCCCAATCTCTCCAGTGGCCACCGTTCCATGAGAGGAGTCTGGTACTGGCGCAAAGAGAGCCTTTTTATCCTCTCGTTCTCAATTGGATCCTGTCTACTCTCTGACGGGTATGGATATGGTTATTTTGGAAGGAAACTTTGCTCGTTCAACACCAGACGATGACGCGAAACGTTTGTCAGAGAAAGCAGCTCCTGTGGTGATTGTAGAAAATGGAGGGCAAGTGAAAAAAGTTGTAGCGGAAACTTTTATAGTCAATGAGATTTCACTTTCGTTACGCTTCAGGTTGCGAGAGGTGAAAAAACGTTATTGCTGCAAACGCAACTGTAATATAACGATCAATAAAGATGGTTGTTTTTGAAAAAAATGTCTCATGGATTAGACATCCATTGCAACGTTTAGTTTTGATCTTGGCGTTTGTGTAAAAGAACACGTTCACCATTCAGATTAGAATCGCTGCTTTCTTAGGCATTATCTGGAAAAACTCCCTGTTTAGACGCTTAGACCTGTGGGAGTGCATTTGAAAGTATAAAGCACAGTGGACAATGTAATGTAAATACGATCAGTTATTGAAAATGAAGCTAAACGATTGACACGGGTGTTTGGGCCGATTGTTATACTTATTTTTTAACGAGCATCCCATAAAAAAGTGTTTTAGAAACAGCACGCTGTCGAAACATGAAAAAGGCTGAACTAGTTTTTCCAGTCATTTTCCGTTCAGGCTCTTCGTTAACATGTAAATTAAATCCATTCTATTTGTATCTGCTGTTCTGCCTCTTTGTTCATCCTTTCCTCATATGAAGGAAGCTCTCCATGATCTCCTACTTTTATCCGACTTTCGGAGGCTTTGACCGTGTTCGACACTTGTTTGAAATGCGAAAATTTTAACCGCGTTCTTCAGATCTATTTCAAACTGTACAGTGTGCTGTTAGAAGATTTTTGAAACGCTGCTAGCTGAATAATATATCTCCATTTTTAAGACTATAAATTAGAATAACAACGTCTGCTTGATCTTTAATTTCATCCCTCCATTCCCCAGACTGTACATCAGAACAACAGCAACTCTACCCATTCTACAATTATTTTATGCCTTCATTTCCAAGACCAACACTGTAAGCTAAGATAACAACGTCTGTACCGATTCTACAGTGTTATACCTCCATTTTAAAGACTGTAAATTAGATTAACAACGTTTGTTCCCGTTTTTCAATTTGTACCATTTCCAACACAGAATTAAGACAATGACTTCCCTCCGGTTCTGTAATTTCATACCTCTATTTCCAAGACTGTCAATTAAGATAACTACATCTGTTCTGCGCTTTAGGCTTCATTTAAGTAATCCTGACCGAGCACTCGCGTCACAGAGCCCAGCTGGAGGAAGTGTCTCCTGGGTCCGGATTTTCAAACAATTTACTTCATTCGAGCTAAGCTACTGGCAGCAGCGCGAGTTCTACTGGGTTGATTTGAGAAGTCCAGGTGCTGATGTTTTTGGCTGAAATACCTAAGTTTGTGCTTCTCAGGAGGATACGAATGTTGTATCCATGGGTATTAGCACTTCCAGGGAGATGTGAAATCCTTAGCTGAAGATTCAAGTTTCAATGGACCTGATTGAAGCGTTGTTGTTAAACTGTGTGTGTTCAAAGTAGAAGCGCATAAAAAGCTCATAATTTTCGAATAACGTGAAAAATATTTTTGTGGGCAGTAAAAGAGTCACATAATTGCAAATGTTGAACACAGATGCGAAGGAGAATTACTCATTACTCAAGCGATGGAGTAGGCAAAGAGCCCTCGATGTGTTGTCCGTGATGGATTTCTTGAGAAAGTGAATGATGTCTTTCGAACAGGAAAGCAGCGTAAGTGAAGTTCTTTTGAAGCTGATCTTTTTTAGATGGACGCTCGAAATCCTTTTGAAAACAATTTTACATATGATTCATATGATAAGGTTCGATAATGACTTTCATCAGGCTGAATTTTATTCTGATCCATGGCTCGTGCGATTTTGATTCGTGAAAACTTTCAACAGTTATAATTTTCTGCGAGTTATGCTTTGTATAATTTTATTAGATTATGATTCTTTTGGTCAAATCTTGCTTTCAATTTTGACACCTACAATCTAACATGACTTGGGTTCATGAACATATGTTAATATGAAACCAATTTGTTTCCCATATCAACTCGTTTTGTGGAAAGCAAAATATTTTTTGGACTCCAAGTTCATCTAACTACATAGAAGAGAAACGAACTTTTCGCTCTAAATTCTCGATGGATACTCCAACAGTTAGCGTCCGTTGTCGTTTACGTTTCTGACTCCATGAAATTTCGGCAAATCGGGTGTGAGGAACTGATAATTATATTTACATCAAACACAGAGAAAGCTTCTTGCAAAATATGCTCATATTCTTGCCGTTTCCTCAGAAATTGAAATAATCCATAAAAAATCGTTTCCCCAGCAGCAAAAACATGAGCTGACAAACAATGTTCCGCCAAAGGCAATCCCTGGTAGCGATCTGCGTATGAAATCTAAATAGGAAGACCAATCAGAAAAAAGCAACGTCGATTATGCAAAACAACATAGAGCAACGGTAACAATACTGAACGACGCTATCAGGGAAGTAAAAACTAGTAGCTAGAAAATTTGAACTAATTTGCCTAAACTTTTACGTCAACGCATGCATGTTAATGGGCATTTGTGTTGACAATCAGAAGCCATCCTACTGCAAATCCTTGCTTTCATTAAAACCTTGAACGCAAACTACGTAGCCGGTGGTACACCGTTAAGCACCAGGAGATATTGTTAACCCATTTAAAAAAAATGACAATGCTGTAGAACAGATATTTTTAAAGGACGAACTTACGTCAATAAAAAAAATCAGTGGCTCTAATTCTTTCATCTACGAAATCGTAATACTACAAGGAAGACTTTGAAACTACTCCTACAGAATAAAAATTTTGCTTTATATAAACACTGAATCACGTTACCACCGAAGATGTACTGGGGTTTCGAGTTAATTAAAGGTTGAAGTGCAGCGAGTACGTGCATCTGAGCCTCCCGCCAGTCTGGTTGTGAAAACGAGTTCGTTCGTACAAAATTTGAGTTGAAAATTAGGATAAACTATTTGAGAGGTGATGTATTGGCTTATATTTTATGCTCATCTCCGTGTGAGGAAAGTCTTTTGTCTTTTGAATTCCTTGTTCCAATTTGATGCCTCTCTCGTCAGGGGGACACAACTACTGTATCAATGGATGGTAAAGCTCACAGAGGGTAGATGGAAGGGCCTGAGCTGAAAGTTAGTTAGGCTTCACTTTTAATGAAGTAGAATAGACTTTTTGTTTAGTTACGAACTGTTCTGTTAGGTACCTCACTAGTAGATAAGCTTTTGAGGCTTCTGTGGTTCGTGCCCAACTTTGCTCTTCCAGTTGTCATGCCTATTAGGTGATTTTTCCGTCGCCTTTTATTGCTCTTCACTGTTAACTTGTTTTTATGCTTGGGGTCCACAGTGAAATAAAACACACGCATATGAGTGGATTCCCAGTTTCGTACAGTTCCTATAAATATGTTTCCTTCTCTTCGCTCCCTTGAGATTTCCTTTAGTCATAATCGATTTTAATGTTGTCAACGATTTTGAAAATTTCATTGCCACATTTAAGTAATAGGGTACATTTTAAACCGTTTTACACAAAATGACATTGTGCTCGTAAATGCTCAGTTTTCAAGATATTAAACGTTGAAGTTATAAGAGCTCCGTAAATAAAATTGAATAAACGGACACGCAAATAATCTGAAATACGGTTTTGACGTAAACGAGTGGTAAGGTTAGGCAAAGTTAGGTTAGTTGAATTAACTAACCTAAACTTACCTAAATCAACCTGAAATAACTTAACTTAGCCATACTGAGGCCGATGTCTCCCGCCAAGAAACTTCGCGTGTTTCGCGTCCGCGAAACGTCCGAAAGGCCATCTCGAAACTGCCGTTAATGCTATTCTCACCTGAACGTTATCTATGCTATATCTCAAAAACTAAGCATTTGCGAGCACGATATCACGCATGTAAAACGTTTTAAAATGTCTCCAATTACCACCTAAATGTGGCAACAAAATTTTTAAAATCGTTAACAACAGTAAAATCAATTTTGACCATTCCTTCGTTAGTGCTAAGAAGTCTTAAATTACCGACACAATAATATAATTACATTAATTGTTGTGGAACATTTTTTCTGTTCGTTGATGGTTTTTCCCCGTACCTTGCTGCTTCATTTTTCAACTTTAATTTTTTAAAAAGAACTTCTTTCAATCTTGATGTTTCCACAGGCAGAATATGACCATTCACAAAGTGCATAGATTCAGTATTTGGTAATTTCATACAAACTTTCAACCTAATTTAATTTTCGAACACCTCCAGTTCACTCCATGTTACAAAGGCAGCTGAGCGGTTAGATTTTCGATATTTTTTCGACCATCCTGCGGGTTGCCAGATGCTGACAACTCAAATTCCTTTTGATAAATGGTGAACGCTAAAACTTTTAGCCAGAAAAACAGCATGTATCATAGCCAAGACGGTTGACGTATTTGGCTGCCTGCTGTTCTCCTTCGACAGCATAAATTCTTTGAAACCCCGGCTACTGGACGACCTCACGTACTCACTCAATATTTTACACAAAGCCAAGACTTCATACAAATATTCAACGCTGTACTTGTGGGTTATCTGTCACCACTCTTTTTGGGGTTTACTAATCGGTAAAAAATACAGCTTTTGCTTCTGAAATGCTATTAATTTGTAACAAAACAACAACATTTGATTTTTACAGTTCTTTCTGTTACACTTCCAAAACATCTGGGAACTGAAGTACATATCGCTTCATTGGGTGGGCATTCCTACAGTACTTCTCAGTCGGTAGGATTCCTTCGGCTTGAAGCAGACGGACAGCTCCCTCTTTAGTTTTTGGAAGGTCCCTGAGATTCATTTTCGCCTAAAACAAAACAGAAATGAAAAATAATAAATGTTAATAATTATTTAGCTAACCTAACTTGACCTAACCTCAAAAGGGAATCATGAATTAAAAGTGGGGACAGAAAAAAGCTTCTGTACTTCAAATACTTGAATGAATCAAGTTCTGTCTCAGGTGCGGTGCGTATGGTGTCTACATTCATGCAATTTAATTCAATCCGCAGACACATTTAATTTTTACTGACATCGAGGTAAATGTATCACTATGCTTTCTCCGTTCAACTGTTGCAGCTGCCGATTAAAAGTTCAAGTACTAATAGTTTAGTTTTTCAACATGCATTAATTCAGTACGTTTTTAAAATTCACGTGCGTCATGAATTCAATTTATCCCAATCAATGATAGCTTAATTAAATTCACCATACAAAAATTTTTAAAATTGTTATTTTTGTAGTATTAATTAATTTAAAAATGAATGAGATATTTATCTTTCTAAATGGGTGTTATCTGACATTGTTCATACTAGTGAAACATTTGATAAAATTACTTTTGTACGGACAATTTTTATTTCAGACAAAATAATTTCATTGTAGAAATGAAACCTAAAATTAAAAAACACAAACTTTTTCTCAAAAGAACAAAAATCCGGACGCGTTGCTCTGTGCATTATTTCCGAGAAAGTGTTAGCTTTGCTTCCTGAGCTGGCCAGTGCACCTGGAGTGATCGAAGTGGAGTGATGTGATAATTTGAACGTGACATTGAAATTATGTTTTCATTCGTATTTCACAATTTTAAACTCAAGTGAACGTGCAAATCAGAACAAACACCACTCTCAAGAAGGAAAAAACTTTTATGGTGTTTTTTTTAGGCATAAAGAAAAAATTTACAAATGACAGCCTTTATGGAAAACAGATCGATGTTTCCATGTCTACGACTGACAATTTTTAACTATAATTCAGTAAAAATGATGAATAATTTCTTGGTGTGTTGAATGTGCGACTCTGGAAATCAATTTATCAGAACTAAGCTTGTCAACTTGACGAGGGCGTGAAATGAGAGTTTTACCTGGCGTCACGCTATCTCTACGGAGCGAGGTGAGGTGTAGGATTGAGGTGAGGTTTAGGATAAAGGTGAAGTTTAGGATAAAGGTGAGGTTTAGGATAAAGGTGAGGTTTAGGATTTAGGCGAGGTTTAGGATTAAATTGAGTTTTAGGATTTAGGTTAGGTTTACGATAAAGGTGAGGTTTAGGATTTAGGTGAGGTTTAGGATAAAGGTGAGGTTTAGGATAAAGGTGAGGTTTAGGATAAAGGTGAGGTTTAG
>JACJUY010000942.1:162498-176871 GCA_014220935.1 Platorchestia sp. MABIK
TTTCTCCTTTTTCCCACTTTTTCTACCTTTCCCCATTTTTTCCTCTCTCTGTTCTTTATTTATCTTGTTTCTCCTGAATCTCTTTTCTTTTTCTCCTTTTCCCACTATTTCCTTCTCTCTTTTTCCCTTTTTCTCCTTTCCCCATTCTCCTTTTTCGCTTTATCATCCAAATCTTTTTTATTCTTTTTTCCTACTTGTCCCCTTTTTCTCCTTTTCTGTTTTTTCTTCCCATTTCCCATTTTTTCTATGTTGCACCGTTTTCCCTTTTCTTCCTGTTTTCTTCCTTTTTTCTTCCTTTTCCCTTTCTTTTTTCACTTACTACCCATTTCCCTCGCTCTTCCCCTTATTTCCTAATTTTTTCTTTATTTCCCTATTTTCCTTTTTCTCTGTTTTCTCCCTTTTCCCTCGAATCCCTTTTCTTTTGTTACATTTCGTTTTTACCTTCTATCGCTTTTTATTTACTTCTTTCTTTTTTCCCCTTCTTCTCTGCATTTTTTCTTTTCCGATATCTTTTCACAATCGTTCTCTTTTTCTACTTCCCTCCTCTTCCGTTAATGGGCACACACTACATAGCCTCCTCTCTCTCTTCCTCCAGATCTCCATGCTACACCTGGAATTTAGCGATCAGTGCTCACTCAACGCTTATTTTGATGCATGATGGGTGATGCCCAAGTCCACCCGAGTCCAGAAACAGTGGTGGCTCCTAAACGCAGAGACTCCCTAACAACCACACCAAAGGTGCTTCAAAAAGAGGGAGGAAAGGGGCCCCATCTAGTACCGAGTAGTGTGCCGACGAGATGCCGCTTTACAAAACAAAGTATCTCGTTTTGGAGAAATTGTCAGTTGTAAGGTGCTGGCTATGTTTCTCGTATTTATGTTTGTTTCAGTGGTATTGTGATTAAAGTGCTTACCCAAATCCTTGAGTCCGCTTGATGGAATTGTAGCCCTGTGTGTACCTCATCTATCAAGCGCAGCCCTCAACTCTTGACCGATTTCTAAAAGTGTACCGATCCTTCATCTTTCAAGTGCAGACCTTAACTCTGGACCGATCTCTAAAAGTGTACCGATCCTTCATCTATCAAGTGCAGACCTCAACTCTTGACCGATCTCTAAAAGTATACCGATCCTTCATCTATCGAACTCAGCCCTCAACTCTTGACCGATCTCTAGAAGTGTACCTATCCTTCATCTATCAAGAGAAGCCGCCAACTCTTGACCCAGTATGAACTCTCATCTGTCAAGAGCAGTCAAACTCTAAATCTATCTTCAACATTGTACCCCCTGCTTGTATCCTCTTCTGCCAAGTTCAGCCGTCACCTCTAGTTCATCCTGTCAAGTTGGTGATCTCAAGCTGGGAGGCTGACGTTCGTTTTTCATCCGGAACCCCATCTATGGTCTTCTAATGTGAGTATACATATACTTCTACATTCGTAATGCAAATTTTGTACATTTCGTTCTGAACGAAATTTCTTTTCAAATGCATGTATGATGAATCCAAAATGATCTGTTCATGAATTTTTTACGAGCCGTCCTAGACAAGAGAAAATTTTCAAATCGTGTAGAATTCGTGACTGTGGTCTCTGAGTTTTTAGAAAACTTTATCATTCTATAGTACCTCCCTAAGGTTCTTGTTCATTTCTTCTGTTCAGTAATTGTGTGTAAGACTGGTCATAAGCTCGGGTCTCAGGAGAGAACGTTTTGCGGAGTGCTGGTGTTTACTTTCGACGTATCCACGCGTGTACGTAGCGAGCAAAATATAACCACTTACATTCTATTCGAAGCCGAGCTTCTCAGAAATAAGCATTCATCTCTAGCAGATGTAAATTATGCTATAATTTGAGAAAGACAGGAATTAGCTATCTCATGTGGACGAACGGCTCTGAATAGATCATCGTTCATCCATTTTTAAACAAAGATTGTTCGCCGAGAACTGTTGAGTTCTGAATATTTCACTGGAACTGTGCTTGGTCGACATCGTGTGTATGGAGCGCGAGCTTCTCAAGATAATCCGTTTCTCAAGGGCAGGAGAAAATATCTTATTTCCATCATGTCCAGAAACTCGACAGGTTCCAGAGAAAACTCGCGGGAGCAAAATTTGAGTTGAAGTGTTCGTTGAGGGGCCCGCTCGGCCGGCGTCTCTCTGAGGTGCGTGCGAGTGAAGCGACAGTTTCGGTTGTGGGAGAGCGTTTTTGCCGTCGCGTGAAGATTGGAAAACAAGGTAATATTTTCCCGTGATGTCGTGTCCCGAGCTTTTGATTAAACTGCACAAATTCCACGAGGCTTTCAAAGCAAAGATTTTCTTGTTCACTCTGCAAGTTTTTGATTCATTCGTTGCGTTTTGAGAATTGTTTGTGATGGTGTTTTAGCAATACTGTTGTTGTATGAACGTTGCAAGATTTTCAAAAGTTGTGCTGAATTAACAAAGAAGACAGAGGGAGATACTTAA
Source organism: Platorchestia sp. MABIK (assembly GCA_014220935.1). Lineage (NCBI taxonomy): Eukaryota > Metazoa > Arthropoda > Malacostraca > Amphipoda > Talitridae > Platorchestia > Platorchestia sp. MABIK. The sequence continues at coordinate 164,945 of JACJUY010000942.1, forward strand.
CGTTTATCGACCATTTCAGCATCAGACATCGTGCAAAAAGTAGTGGGTCTATGGTATCTCTCACCGTATGAGTTAAAGCCTAATGTACTCAAGCGGTGCTATCTGAAAAATTGTCTTTTACAGTCTACCTCAGTTTAGTTAGAGTTCAGTATCTTCTGAACAGCTCTCATGACTAGGAGTTCTTCAGTCCTATCAGATTATTGTTATCTACCATAGTTGATCTATATCAATGGTTTCGGAAATATTATTATCGTCTTACTTAGAGTATATCAGTGCGGCCTGAACATTTCACTACAGACGTTTGCGACAATGAACTGAAATTTTTGGACTTGGAGATTTGGGCTAGAAGTTACACTAACCCTGGATTCCAGATGTGTCATCCAATGATACTAAATATATATGATCTGTGGCGCTAGAAACAATGGTTGATTCACGGTCTCAACTGTCTAGTCAGTTTATTGCTAGGAGAGTACCTGTCAAAGTGCGTTCAATATGCAATAGAGTACCAGCTAGAGTGCTATTGTGTTTGTGTGTTAAACCTGTCTAGTTTCAAACCAGAGAAAATGTTTGTGAATGAAAAGATGCTTTTGGGGTGAAAGAAGTCTTTCTTGCATCGGATATTGATAATAAGCCCATAAATGGATCTACATGGAAAACTCAGAAGCCGAAAAGTTACGAGTGACCCAGTACAACCATCCACTTCGGCCCCTCAACTAAATCGCTACGGAAGGAAAAGAATGCTGCACATTTGTTGTGATAAGAAGGGTGTAGTGTGCCATGAGCTTCTGAAACAGGTGAACTAGTGAATACCTTTCACTACCGACAACATCTGATCGATTTGAGCCACACAGTGGTCACAAAGCCTCATAATTGGGTTACCAAACACAGAAAATGAATTTTCTCCTCGTCATATACAGCAAGACGTCAGAGACACCGTTTGTGAGCTCGGCTTGAAACTCTCTTCCTCAACTCGCCGTACTCATCAGAATTTGTTCTTTTGGAATACCGCTTTTTTAATCCATGTCTCGCGCGCTTTCCCAGTAACACTTCAACAATTTTGAAGATTGCGGAAAAGGCTTGACTGATTGAGTTGTATTAAAATGTGAACGATTGTTCTGAAAGGGCATCCACTACCAGCAATGGGCATGCTTAGAATACAGCATTTTCTATCTTTCTCCAAAGAAACAAGCGTTTTCTTCCAAAAAAATTGAGAATTGGAAATCTGCACACTTTGTATGGGGATTCACTGGCTAAAAATAACAATGTCACGTACTTTAATTTAGTACCTAAGTGTGCAAATAAGAAATATTCTTTTGAATATTATGAATGCTTTGAATGCGTTTGGCATACTCTTTTTTTGATCTCAGCAGAACTTTGCAACTCGAATCAGTTATCAGAGTATTATTAAAATCAAATTTAAAATCAACCAATAATTTGTGAAGAGTGGGAAAACATAATTATCAAATTGCACAACCTGCTGGGTTCCAGCGAATAGACAGCGGTCCCGTGACCGCAATCTTTCGTAGAAATACTGGAAGCTGTTCTTTTTCGCGTTCCTTACTGGAGAGAAAGGGGGAATACGTAGTAAACATATTAACTGGTAAGTTTATTCTGTACACTAGAAAATATGTTAAGTAAACACACTTTTGACATATACAGACACACACTGTATGGTATAACATGTTGATATATCATGTTGTTGGCTTACGATGTATTTTCTACCAACTTGATTTGCCATAGAACGTGCAAGTCATTGTTTTAAAGGAACACATCTAGCCTCTGAAATGCGCAAATAAATTTCTGAGCTAAGCTCACTGGTCTTACAGGTATCTCAATATGAATGAGAGTGTACACAATCGCTAGCATGCATAACTTTTCAAAAGCTTACAGCTATCCTACTTTGAATCAATTGAATACTTTTGAATACTTTTTTTAAAACACCTCGAAAAATTCAGCGGTATACTTTTCTATGTCAATGAAATTTACTCATTTGTGCAGTTCAGTTTTCGATAAAATTCTACCATTGAATTTCCTCAAAGCTTCACAACATTCTGCTCATACTGTTTTTACGTGACATTTTCCAATTCGTTTCGCTCCCCTGATCAGACCCGCACACTTGCTTTCATTTGAATGTATTCATATCAGTGAAAAAGATAAACGTGAGCTCCGGAGCATGTATTTAGATAGTACAGTCAACTTTGCCTCTTCTCTCGCGCAAATTTAGCCGCTTTTTTCCACTCATTCCAAGTAAAATCACGTTGGTCTTGATGCTACTGTTGCAAGAAATGTTCAGCATGATCTTCATATCAATCACTGTATTGAGTCCGTGGAGAGACGTGCAATGCTTTTAAGCATGAGTCTGTTCGAAATTGGGCCACCATTTCGTCGATCTTTTGCTTCACTGAGCATGTAAAAGTGAGCTCTCGTGAGCGGCGAGGAGTTGGAAAGCATACTATAGATTCCATTATATCAAATTATAATTTAGTTTCAGCCTCCCTAATCATGAAAAACGTGTTCCAGAGAGAGGAAAGATGTAGGCATCATTTAGAACGGAGTTCAGGGAACCCCTAACGCACAGAAAAGGCCAGTTAGGAAATGTTCTTGTATCAAAGTATTAGCTTGAACTATCTTCCAACACCGTTGCAGAATTCAGTTTACTTAGTAAACTATTTCTAATCAAGTGATATTTTGTCTGAGGACTTCTGAAAAGTTGACGCTGTTAAGTGCAATGTTGTAAATTGTGTTAATTTTGTACGGAAATACCTTTCTTCATCTGAGTACAAGTCTGATCTAAAGTGGTTTTAATTTTTTACTGGTTTCCAGCATCCAGCCTTGGATAATCGTGAACTTCCAGTGTTTTTAATGAAGGTTAAAACCTGCTCATCGATGTCTGCCGCGCCAAATTGAAGGCTATAATTATCAATAATGAACTATCACGCGGCTTTCCAATGCGCGACTCACGGAAGAATTGAAAAGTTTGTTCGTTGCTGAAATTTTTCTCTGATCTTGAATTAGGACGCTGTGGAAATTCACAACGAGATTTTCTCTCCTTAGCATTGAAGGAACTTCACTGTTGCGGTAGGCTGTAAACATTTGACCGTATTCAAGCGGTGCTTCTAAAGCCCATTGTGTTTGTTTAAAATATATGCTCATAATTTTCATCTTGAATGAAAGTTATTCTCAAGCTCAGTACGATGGTTTTATAAATGCTAATGCTAGGTACAAATACAAAGCTGGTTACCTCCTGCCCAGTTGCTGGAGGAGGCAAAGAGGCCTGGCTGTGCTGGTAATAACGTATCACTTTAGAGAGTGAATTTCAAGTTCTACCGGTGAATATATCACTCAGTCACCGGGTAGTCCAAATTCTCTCCCTACACTTCAAAACCTCGAAATCCTTTCACGGGTGAGAATGTCGAGCTATACCAAGTTTTCCAACTACTCAAAAACCATCGCCTTTGTAATTGTTGCTTCAACTGATCAATCCGAGCGTGAACTTCAAGGCGCTTGCAATAATTCTTAGACGAGAAGTAATTTACGATCAGTGAGGAAGAAACTCAGGGGGTCGAAGGGGCTGTGCTGCCAAAATTAGCGTTTCTGGATTTATGGGAGCGCGAGAGGCTCAGAGCGCCCGGCATGGTTGGGTGCAGGCAGCATCCAATAGCGTCTCTTGACGGGCCAGGCCTTCTGAATCTCTGAGCTCATTCACGAGTGCTGCTATGTGCACTCGCTCTGTTACCGTAAATTTGAAGTGATGAACTGGATAGCCATTGTAAAAGGGTAATTTATGTGAGGGTTGGACTGCTCTAACTGAACATGTGTTGTAATTTTTGCCTGTTTGCTTTGCGAGCACGAAAGATCATTTGACAATTTTTATTTCAGGGTAAGTCAACGTACAGTTTTAGATGGAAAAACGTTACAAAACTGTAGCTAATAAATTTCCCCCGTATAAAATTCATTACCAAACATCGCCGTGAAGAAATAACTTCTTAGTGCTGGTAATGTTGCACAGATAAAATTGTGGGAGTAACGTAGTTTAGGTAATGTTGTGCGGGTAGTGTTCAAGCAGAATAGTTGAGTGCTCCGGATGGATGCGGCAGGCATTGTGTCCCGCAGAGCTTTGCTCGCTATTTTCAGATGTCACGCTTTTACCAGATGCTTCAGTACATGACGATGACGAATTTGTATCAGCTCAGTCCTTCAAGTTAATGTTGGTGGCACAGTTTTGCATGCCATTTAAATATTCGTGTCTTGATTCGCAAAAGAAAATTCACATAAGCCAATGATCTTTCACAAGCTTCAAGTGTATGAAATATCTCGATAGTATAACATTGTTTTAATATTACACTTTAGTTGCTCAACTTTTTTCTTCCCGATAAAGGAGATACAACCGTTGTGTATAGGAATTAGAGCTCTCTGGAAATAAGGTCCTGAACTGAAAATTGGGTGGGCCTTACTTCTGTTGGAGTAAAATAGTTTTTTATTTCCTAAAGAACCATTTTTTCAGTTCACTGCTGTCCTATTTTTCAGAACCTGCAACTTTTTTTCAGCCTTAATCTTGTTTCACAAACTTAGTTCCTAACTTGTAACTATGCGCCAGTGATCATGTGAGAGAAAATATATTGTGCACGGATTCTCCGTTCCCTTAATTCCACCCCCTCGATCAGGGGGATACAACTGTTGTAACTATGGGAATTAGCGCTCCCAGGGGGACTATGTGAGGGCCTGAGCTAAAGGTTAGGTAGGCTTCCTTTTTGTTGAAATAGAATAGGTTTTTGTTTTGTTACGGACCATCTTATTTCGGTTCACTGCTGTCCTGTTTTTCAGTACCTACTACTTTCTTCTTCAACTTTTTCTTGTTTCATGAACTTCTTTCTTAGCTTTCTGTTTCTGTGCAACTTGTGCATAGATTCCGCGTTTCCTGAACTCCATACTAATTGGTGCCTTCCTCCTTTCTCCCTTGGAACATCTTTGTCATGGTTAAGGGAGGCTAAAACTTTCTTATATAATAATAATAATAATAACCCTTAATTCCACACTAAATGGGACCCTCTTCGTCTCATTCTTTTGAACAATTTTGTTGTGTTTAGAGTGGCTTTACCTAACTTATAACTGAATTTAATCGTGTTATGTTTCTGACTGAAGCACCTTTATTCCACTACACAAATAAATCATATGCTTTGCAGTCAAAGTTAAGTAAAACTATGGAACACTAAAATCCACATGATAGCCCTTCCAGGGGTCATGGGATAGGTAATGGGTGAAGGTTGGATAGGTTTGTTTATCCTAAGCCATGAGGACTGGCGCCCTCAGGGGAGATACTATTAGTGTCACTTCAGTAATAGCTAGGCCTTTGCAACTTCTATCTTTCTTGCCCACTTTACCTCTTACGGTTTTAATGCCTTATTCGGTGTTTCTGCTTTGTATTTCCTTCCTCTTCTTTCTTAACTTGCTGCTTCTATGTGCACGGTATCTTGTGTAGGAATCCACCTTACGCACAGATTCTATATTTTCTAATTCCCTACTAAATGGTCCCTTCTCTTCGCTCTCTTCAGATCACGTTTGTTGTGGCTAGGGAGTCTAAAATTAACTAATATATTAATGATCATCTAAATAGTGATAATCACAGCTGTTTCATCATGGAAGCAATTAGTGTTGAAATTCAGCCGGAATGCTTGGAAAACGCTCGCGAATTCCATCTGGATGGGAGTTTTTCTCGTTGTTAAGATCGCCAGCCGTCAATCCGGCCAGGAACTTCGGGTCGAAGTTGTCTTCGGAGGCCCGGAGTCAGATTGTTCTTGCTGCGAGTTTTCGAGCAAATAATCAGCAGAAGACTCTTCCTTAAATAAAGATAGACTTTCCGAAGAAAACTTTACGTGATTTCTCTCAAGTTTTGCGGCTCCTTCTTTGCTTGTGATTCAGTAAATTTCGTGTAAGCCTAGATTGCTTAATATTTTGTTTGATGGGGGGGGTTTGTCCCCTATTGTTAGAGGTCACTGAAGCACTGACGTGCTTCAAATGTTGAACTGAGCTGAAGCTCATCATAACTTGTTGAAAATCTAGATTCCACTTCATTTTGACTGACATAAATGTACGATCTACATTACGAATAAACTGATCAAGGCTTTTTAGAGCACGGTATTAAAACCAATGATCCCGCGAATAATAATAATCACCAGCCTAAACTGTGCGTCCATTGCATTAGATAAAGTCAGAACGATTCGATTACCAGTAAAGTCTACGGAGATGTCACGACCCAAATGAGAGGACTTCTGGTCCCTCAATGCTGTCACCGTACCACACAGTTACCTTTCATTTGCGCGTGTTGGCTGTTGATGTGGCGCGAATGCTTGAAATACAAGTCGGGAGCTGTCATGCGCTGTGTGTAGTGTTGCACTCCTACTTGTATTGTAATATGCTCTTCTATGAGGTCCTTGAAGCAACGTTGTTTTGCTCAAACATCAAAACAATGCAAAAGCTCATGCAATGTTCAAAATACGGAGGTACATTTCCCCTCGATTCCCATTCAAGCTAAAAATATTGTGCGAACGTAGCAACTGTAAATGCCTCCTTAACGGTCTATTATTACAGCTTTTGTTTGTACGTCGGCTCTTCCACGTCCTCTAGAGAAACAATCCTGGAGAGCACTTAGAAAAACTGTCCTTTGTGCGGACAAACAGTCAGCGCGCAAAGCTGTCGGGCCTGCGTGTGTTAGCAGGGACATTTTTTGAGTTGGTGCTCATCTCGTCCTCATTTGATTCTTTGATGCGGCGCTGTTCCTATAGGCAGACGCACGAATGAAGGCGACGTTCGCCTGGCAAAACTTGGAGAGACAAAGTGAAACATGAGCGACGAAAGCTCTTTGTGTTGAGGGCCGCTGAGGGCGTCTCGATGTCGGCACAAAAATTCATTTACATGAGATCAGACGGCCGTTCGTCTTTGCTCCCTTTCGGTAATTGGAGGAACGAGGGATGTAGGGCACGGCACGCAGGAGGAAGTACGTACAGCGAGACACGCGTTTGTCTCGAAGGAAGCTTGACACACAGGCGACTCGGATTAGATTAGAGATCTTCTGAAGGGAGTGGAGCAAGGTAGAACAAAGTATAGAACAACGTCGGTGATTCCAGAATGCACTGTAACACAGGCGTTGCAGAGAAAGATGATCATCAAAGAGAACCCTCTGATACACTTCTCAGAGGAGATAATGCGCTCACTGAAGTTGGACGAAATGCATTAAAAAAATGCAAGACATGGTAAGAACGATGGATCAACAGTTTTTTTTAAGGGAAGTGTAAATTACGCTGCTAAGTAAAGGGTTTCTTTTAGTATGCTGAAATGCTGAAGTTCTGCATTCAGTAAAATATTTGAACACGCGAGGTTGGAAGAAGGTTTTCAAAAATGTTTAGAGCATGAAAAGTTGATCCTAGTGCACAATGAAAGCTGAGTAGCTTGCTGTAGTCTTGCATTGTCTCGTCTTTTTTTTACTGGCGGGGAGGGACAGCACAACCAAGCTTTCTCACCTTATGCCTTTTATCCTCCATTTTTCCTTGCTTCCTCCATCTTTTATTTTAAAGCAGCTTATGGCAGGGCTGCGCCAATGAAGGCGCCAGATCTGTCCGCATGTCGTAGAGGGGCCGAGCTTGTTGAGTATCCACATTTACTTTCTTCTTGACAGTGCTAGTTAAGCACCTTCTTATGTGCTCTAGGAAATGAGGAAGTGCATACTTTAATAAGTGTTCACCTAAGTCAGGAATGAATTTTTCATTCCAACCAAGTTTATACGTATTACGCTTTGTAATAATACTGGCAGGCAATGATGACTGCCTTGGTTTTCGCCAGTGGTTATTTATGCACCCAAACCGAGCAAGACTAGCTGCTAACTTCTCTCTTTTCCTACGCGTAGCTCACTAGCCTCACAATGCGGGACCTGATACTCGTAGGCGAGGTTTGATATCCCTTGTACTATTATAGTCATAGACTGTACTACTGTAGCCCCAGACCGTACTACTGTAGGCCCAGACCGTACTACTGTAGGCCCAGACTGTACTACTGTAGGCCCAGACTGTACTACTGTAGCCTCAGACTGTACTACTGTTGCCTCAAACTGTACAATTGTATCCCCAGACTGTACAACTGTATCCCCAGACCGTACTACTGTAGGCCCAGATTATACTACTGTAGCCTCAAACTGTAGTACTGTAGCCCCAGACTATACTACTGTAGCCTCAGACTGTACAACTGTATCCCCAGAATGTACAACTGTATCCCCAGCTTGTACAACTGTATCCCCAGAATGTACAACTGTATCCCCAGACTGTACTANTAGCCCCAGACTGTACTACTGTAGCCCCTGACTGTACTACTGTAGCCCCAGACTGTACTACTGTAGCCTCAAACTGTAGTACTGTAGCCCCAGACTGTAGTACTGTAGCCCCAGACTGTACTACTGTAGCCCCAGGCTGTACTACTGTAGCCTCAGACTGGGCACACAGCTCGCAAGTTTGTTCAGTGAAAGGATCTCGCTCGGTATTTCTGCTTTGTCTTTTCCTTTTTCTTCTTTCCTAACTTGATTTCGGGTGAGTGACAACTGGTAGCTCTGCAAGGAGCGAGTTGTAACAAAACGTAGGGTATCCATTCTTGAAATTTGACTTCTTGAAAAAAACCAGCATCTGACCTCACAATCTGAGGAAATAAAATAATTCATCCACTCTGCTATTCAACATCGTACGAGCGCAACATCGTACGGACAGCTGCTCTTTGTGCTATGGGGGCGTCAGTTTGTGGTGACTGATACCGCAAGTGTGCTGCTGTCATGTAAGCGATGCTAGAAATAACGGTATTGGAAGTTATGAGCGTGAAAAACACTATGAAAGTCGCGCCTAATTGGTATTCGAATCTCATTTCATGAATAACTTAGGATGAATAGAAATTAGAATGAACATTATTGATGCATGTATCTAATTTCAAAACTGCTCGGCTGATATTTAACTGAAAATTTAGGCTATGTCAACCTAGCTGTGGCCATATAACGAGATCACTTCGGTGACTGACAGAACGGTTTTCAATATTTTCATTGCGGTGGGTTGAACTGAAGTTCAATGTACTATTAATATTTAGCACGATTCTAATTTTGAACTTTCAAATAAACGCTATATTAATTGGGGCGTGCTTTTGTTTTGTTTTCACACAGTAGGTTTCAAAATGCAGTTTGTGACTACTGGTGGGCCATCCGCACAATTGAAATTCCCTTCAGTGACTACCAATTGGTCAACAATCATTCAATGTGCTAACAGTTTGTTCCAAACTGTGGTGAATTCTTAATCACGGCGTCTGTGTGCTATATAGCGTCACGCTTCAGAGCCTGGGTGCACCTGATGCTTCGTAGAGTTAGCTAAAAACAACGTTGTCATCGTTATCTAGTCTTCATTAGTGCCAAGGCAAAATGAGCAAATGCAATGTTTGTGGACTGTGTAACGTGTGCAACAGCTGCATCTCGAGACTCGCGATCTAAACTGCTCCTGTTTTATGTTTCATTGAAAGAAATCGATGGAACTCTAGCGCGAGTTGTGGATTTTTGCGCGCACTGATTGGCCAGATGTTACTGATGGCTTCGAGCATTGATGCTCTGTTGCAGAGCCTCCATCCGTTTGACGACGTAGAAGAAAAAGTACAATGTCCAACGCAATAGTTCGATGATGAATTGAACAAACTCTGAAATTGATCATGCGTTTAATTACTCTATCTGTTGAACATGTCTTAGTTCTAACGGCTACAATTCGAAGGTTTTAACCTCCATCTTACGCCAGGCTCGTTCGTAGTCCGGGAATCTTTGACCGAGGCAATTTTACATGCCTGACCGCTCTATCCATGAATTTCTCCGAGTCGATATTTATGGAAAGCCCTCGAATTCTTGGCAATGGCGCCGGATTAAATTTGCATTTTGCACTCTGGCTTCCCGTTTGGGAGTTCACGCGTTTTCTGAGGACTAAAACTCTTAAAACCAGAACTGTATTATTGCATTAACTACTCCTCTTCCCACTTGCGTCACCACCACACCCACCCTCCTCAAGGGGATGCAGCAATTTCATTTATGGAATTCGCACTCCCAAAGGGAAGATATGAGCTCTAGAGCTATACGTTATCCAGGCATTCTTTTTGTTGAAATAGAATAGATTTTCGCTCATTTTGAGACTGACCATTTTTTTCGGTTCACAGATGTTCTTTTTTCTTGTTCAACTATTACTTTCCTTTTCTATTTTAATCTTATTACAGAAACTTCTTTTAATCTTGCTGTTTCGTTGCGTGGTGTGGGGACACACCATGTGCATAGAAACTCCGTTCCTTCAAATTCCACACTAATTAGTGCTTCCCTGCTTTCATTTCTTGTGAACACACTTGATTCTTTATTCAGGCCCAAGCTTTACCTTATCTCTACCACACCTATTATTGAAGTTTGAGATGGCCTCCTAGACACTGGTAGGTCATGGTCAGACTCAAAACGCCGCCAGATCAACTCACCAAAAGAACTCGAGCAATACCTGATGCAACAACTGAACATGTCATCGAAACAGGTCATGGGTGACTAGACTGGGCGATCCCTTCAAGTCAATATCGTGTCAGCGTCACCTCAATTAGATATCAGTTAAACCTCAATCTTGACAAATGTATAACAGATGTATGTGTAAACATNTGTGTAGGCAGCCTTCTCCAGCTCAAGCGCGCAACTGACTGGAACTGCTTTGGAACACAAAAATTTCAAAGTTAAATAACTCGAAAATAATGCATCAGCGAGCAGAATGTCATTCGTGTAAAACGTTTTTAAATGTGTTCCTTATGTGATTCTTTGGAATCGAATTTTTAATTTCTGTGGGCGCATTAAACTGCATATTGACCAAAAAATGTGAAAAAAGCAGAATGGTTTTTTGGTCACATAAAGTATATAAATATCCAGGTTTTTTTAGTCATCATTTTTTGTAAAAAAACATGTTTTTAAAAAAACATGTCTTTAAAAAAACTGCATGGGTTTTTTTAGGTCACATAAAATATTTGTTTTTTAGTCATGATTTTTTGTGAAAACAGCATGGTTTTTTTTGGTCATATAAGATACATTAATATTCATATTTAGTAGTCATGATATTTTTTGTAAAAAACATTTTTTTTAAAAAAGCATGGCTTTTTGGTCACGGAAAATATATTAATGTCCTTGTTTTTTACAAATGATTTTTTTAGACATGATTTTTAAAAATATGATGTTTGATTTTTTATTAAAAAAACATGTAAAAAAAAACAGCATGGTTTTTTGGTCACAAAATATATTAATATCCAGTTTTTTAGTCATGATTTTCAAGTAAAAAATGTTTATTAAAAAAAAAGCAGCATGGTATTTTTTGGTCGCATAAAATATATTAATATCCATGTTCTTTGGTCATGGTTTTTTGTAATAAAACATTAAAAGGAAACCACACAGTAAAAGTGATGGCAGATAACCCACAATTACCAAGAGGAGTCTAAGAGGAACAGCAGGAGCCACAGAACTTATTTTGATGGAGGCAAAATTCAGAGCTTATGATCTTTTTTATGTCAATATTTTGGTCGCATACGAATAAAATCAGACATAGTAAGCTCTGAATTTTGACTCCATCAATATGATCAGAGCCTATTATTTCTACTATGTCAGATTTTTTGGTCACATAAAAATAAAATCAGACATAGTAGAGATAGTAAGCTCTCAATTTTGACTCCATCAATATAAGTTCTGTGGCTCTGGCTGTTCCTCTTAGATTCCTCTAGGTAATTGTGGGTTATCTGCCACCACTTTTACTGTATGGTTTCCTTTTGATGTTTTTATTACAAAAAATTATGACTTAAAAACATTGATATTAATATATTTTATGTGACCAAAAAAAAACAGACCAATACCTAACAAAATT